>JBBMEG010080555.1:0-11325 GCA_037832605.1 Cyclanthera cordifolia | reverse complement strand
CCATAATTCATGGTAATCAAACAGAACCTTCATCTGTACAGACCACCGATTATAATTCTTTCCATCAAGAATTGGGAATGATAATTGGCTAGAATTATTCATGATAACCTATCAATACCAATTGTTGGAAAAATAATAACTAACACAGAAAAAGAAAATTGTATTTGAGAGGAAGTATACAGAAATAAATAAAAGTCTGAATCACTTACTGTATTTGATTTTTGCTCAGCCATATTTATAGCCAAATTACATCGATAAAAATAGACCCACTATACCACTAACACACGATGTCATTATCACACGATGCCACCACTAAATTAGCCGGCCTTAAAATTTATAGCACAATCACACGATTTGTTAGATTAAATAAAATATTAATACTAAAAAATCAGAATTAATAAATAATATAAATTATTTCAACAATGAAAACGTCAACTAATTTGAAAAGATGGGAAGAGATTTATAGCTCGTTTTTATTTGATGTCTATGCGTGACAACTATTATATTACTCGTGTTGAAATTAATACTGGTTAAAAACTATACTATTAAATTTAAATTAAAAACAAAAAAATGTTAAAAAAAAAGAAAAATAATAATAATGTACAACATAATTTTCACGCTAGAACTTCAGAGAAAAAACTCTGAAAACAATTCAAAAACTAGCAATACATACATACATATATATTAATTAAGTTTATCAATTTAATTTGTCTACAATAAATACAAGAAATAAAATAAAAATAGTTATTAGTATAAATGATGTTCTTTTACAAAAATTAAAAAAGTATATAAATATTAAATTTATAATAGATAGAAATTAAAATAATACAACTATTGTTTATAGAAAGTTAAAAGTATATAGCATAAAATATTATTATAAAATTAAAATAAATTTTACAATTAATTAAAAAAAACTAAATGTTAACTAAAAAAATAAATAAATTAGCACTAAATTAAAATTAACAGAACTAAATTAATTTTTAAAAAAACGTCTCTATATTCTTCCGTGAATCTCTCAACGAAAATTTCATGGGATGAAAGAGAAATTGTTCAACAAATATTTAGTATTTTATTCACAAAATAAATAAAAATATTGTATAGTTGACACTTAGCTTTTTAAATAGTTGACGTTTATAAGAAAAATGTCAAAGTAAAATATCTTAAAAATAAAAAATGTCAGCTAATGTAAAACGGCGTAGGAGGATTTATATACGTTTCTAATTGACGTGCTATGTGTTAGAGTCATAGAATATGATCTAATGATACACGTTTTGACAAGCCATGATGTGACCGCGGAAGACGGTACATCATCCATCACACTAAGAAAAGTGTTCAATAGTGTCAATTGGATGCATGAAGAAGCAAAGCCACAATGGTGTCAAGGTATCAATGTCAAAGCTTAGTAGGGGCACGGGACTCGGACCATCCAAAAAATGTGAAGGCTCAAGATGAAGTTTTGACGAGCGTCTATGAAGTTAAGTCTGTATGAAGTTAAGATGTAAGCTTGCCAAGTTTGGGGTCAATCGAACACCCGAAGAATGCTCCACGCTGGCGTATGATTCCTCGCAAAAAAGACATGTCAAGACTAAAAATGGTTCAGAATGTAATATAGAGGGGAGCATGGTGTCAACTCTCCACCACCCTTGGCCCTTGTGGCCTAAGCGAAATACCCATGGGACATGCATATGGGCGAGCGCTTGCAAGACGAGTGTCTTGAGGGGTTTCCTTCGGGAATAGAAATTTGGGGACATTGTCGAACGACATGGTGTGCTGACATTGCGCCCTTGCCCATGGGATGAAAGAGGTTGGCACATATATTGAGTGGCGACCCGCCTTCTCATATTGGATTCCCGTGGGTCAAATGAACGTGTGTGCAAGCATACAACGCATGACAAAGATAATTTTACTATGAATTCGATAAAGCATAGTCGAGGCTTTGTGAACCTCGTTCGACAATCCAACGAGCCACAAAGTATGGACAGTTCGAGTATTGGACTCGAGTTTCCCTCTAAGATTGACCATGATGAACGTTAGATCATGGCATCGCACGAGTCGAAGAGTGCAGCCGTGATACTATGCGTGTCAATTATTTTAAAACTCATGTTGACATTTAAGAAAAGAAAATTATGATGCTCATTAAAAATTAAGCTATTAAATTAATGAAATTAAAAGAACATAAAATACATGTCAAAATATATATATAGCATAAAGTTTTCATTAAATAATTTATCAAACTTAAATATAAACATTCATAGCCATAAAAGAACAAAAAAAAAAACTACTCCAAGAGGGATGCAGTTGGTTGAAAACTTTGAGATTGTTCTTTCAAGACTCCAAGTTCGAGACAGGCATAATTATCTTGAATATAGTGAAGCCAAAAGCTTCGATTTAGAAAAAATAAAAAAATAATAAAATAATAAAAATTGGGAAGAGATTATAATTTGTTTCAACAAAATTGCTTTTTTATATAAGATGCAGCTGGATCTAGCGCTTACTATTACTTCTCAAACCCTAAAAATTCACACACAAAGCTACCGCTCCACTGTTGATTCACATTTCTCAATCTCATTTATTCTCTAATTGACAGGTTATAATTTTGTTCTTCCCTAATTGTGATTTAGCTCTACATTTATAGATGAACGTTAATTAGTTTCAACTTTGAACTTGAATTTTTTCCCATTGCAATTTTACTAAGCCTCGAATTTGATTGAACTTTGAATGTGTATTTGAAATTTAATTTGACATGAAGCTCAAAATAATAAGATGTTTTTTCATAAAATTTGAAATTAAAAAATGGTTTGAAACAAATAGTTTCACGATTTCTTCAAATGAAGTGAGAGAAAAAAATTTTCCCATCAAAGAACCGGGGGGGGATTTGGTGTTTCCATTCAGTTTTTTTTTTTTTTTTTTTTTTTTTTTTTTTTTTTTTTTCAATTTTCAATCACTGTTCTTCCATAAACACGAAGTTTATTAAAATATGATTCTTTTCTCCCATTTTTAAACTTGAAGAATAACAAGTTTTTTATATATAAAAAAAGAAAAATTAGATCGAGATTCCATATTCGGTTAGTGAATCTTTGGAGAAACAAGAATCATTTTACGCACAAACTCATCAAAACTCAATTTACTGTCTCGAATTCATTTTGAACACAAACTTACATTCCAAAACTCAAGTTCATACGCGCAAATAAATTGCCTACACATCAACTTCTCGACTATCTCGAATCTATAGAGCAACCGCGAAACATATTCACTGTTAAGGCGTAAAGACCCGACCCAAACTAGGGTCAATTCTAACTGCTTATTTAAACAACTATTTAAGTAGCCCTTAAGATGTAGGAAGAACAGTAAAATGAATGCTTCATTTAGTTCGAAATGCAATCGTTCGAAAACAGTAAAACGGGTACCCAATTATTCAAAGGTTTAAATCAGAAATCTCACAAAAACACAACAGAATCCAGTTTTCGCAATAACCATGAATCTAAATATGCAGTAAGACAAAACAATATAACCCGACACGACACGAGTCCATGGTCCCCTCAGCCATTCCGATCAGCCATCCTGGTAGAGTCCATGCGTACCTATGGAGTCCACAGAAATCGACAGGGTGAGTTACAAAACTCAGTAAGGATCCCTAAGTACAATAATAAAGTAAATATAGTATCAAGTCCAGAGTTAAGTAAACAGAATGACAATAAAGACTCAAAGGTCTTAAACAGCCTCGATAATCAAAGAACAATTGAGGCGACTCCGGGGCTATTCCGAAGGAACATGCCACTCCCGGGTCCCACTTAATAACTGAATTACACAACCGGGGCTACCCTATTAGGGAACGCCACTCCCGAGTCTTCTATTGAGTCGCTAGCTCGAAATTCCATCATATCACAATAACAGCCAGACAAAACATACACAATATAGGTAAACAACGAGCTAAATTAATGTAAATCAACTAATCAGACATTTCTCAGTACTAAACTAACTCAGGCCAAACCACGCGTGTGTTTACTAAATTACAGATCACATTAATGCAATTTAATTTCCCTTACCTTGGCCGGAGAATCAAGAAGTCCCTCAAGTACTCGAACTACGCGAACAGGGGCCTTTTCCAAGCTTAACTAGTAAAACAGGGTCATACAGTGAGAATTTGGCCTTGAAAACATCAAAATTGGACTCGGAGCATCGAAATTACCCAAAAAACCCTACCCGGAAATTTTCAGGCGAGTTGACGGCGGCGCGTGGCTGGAAGACGGCGACTGACGGCGGCGCGTGAGGTGAAGGTTGCCGGCGCGTGAAGCTGACGCGCGAGGTGGAGGCGCTGCAAAAAGGCGACACGCGGCAGGCTCGGAGTTGCTGGGTAGGTTCGGCCGACCACGCCTGCAGGTTCGGAAGACGCAGGCGAATCCGAAGCTGCTCCCTTCTGATAGTGGCAGTGGCTGTCGGCGCTGATGACCGCGCCAGTGATTGGCCGTCAGACGCTGTCGGCGGCTGTCGGCGTTGACACGTGGCGGCAAGCAAGTGGTGGAATTCGGCAGCGGCACTGAGATCTATGCCAATGATTGGCTGTCGGCGCTGGGATCGATGTTGTCGGTGGCTGTCAGAGGCAATGATTGCCTTGTCTGACGGCTGTCGGAAGGCAATGATTGCCTTGTCTGGTAGCTGTCGGCGGCTGTCTGAAGGCAATGAATGCCTTGTCTGGCGGCTGTCGGCGGCTTTCGGATTTTGCTGAAAACGAGAGGGACAAAAAGCTGACGGCGCTGAAATTTGTAAAAACACTCAAAACCTAATGATGCTGCTCATTTTGTCCTTTTATATAAGGACAAAAATACCTTGTAAAATTATCAAAATACCCCTAGGGTTAAAATTGACAATTTCACCCATAATTTTCAAATTCCGACTTCACAACTTCTGAGATTTAACTTTAAAAACTAATTTTAACTCAAAATAAATTCTAAACCAACTTCCGGGATTCCCGATAAGCCCAAAAATTACAAAACTGACCTTGTAAGTGGGGACGAAAAACCCGGGTTGTTACAAACTTCCTATACACTAAACTCTCTCACTAGAGCGTAAACTCATCTACGCATGCAGCTAAAAAATACACCATTCATGCACCAAAAATGATAACTAGCTAGCTACACAACTTGCAACTAGATGAGTGCCTCAAACAAAACTAGAGAGTAGTGCTTCTGCTAACTATACATCATTCTAAGAAATTATACTATAAACTTTTACCACCTAAAGCCAACCAATACAACGACTACTCACACTTGCCCACTCGCTAAACCCTTATCAATATCGTGCATTCATTGTTACCAGAACCTATATACCAAAAGGTACCCACTCAAGGATATACATCCCAACACATCTTTTAATTACTTGAACGACCAAGCACACACTAATCAGTGTACTAGTCGCAGTAGGACACCTTCTAGCAGTTCAACAATTAGCCCGAACCCCGAGAACCAAGTTCAACTCCATGCTTTTCCAACCACCACTAAGACGTATGAAGCTCGCATACGACATAATTGCTCTTGAATCTTGCACCCTAACTCTACTGAATAGAGGTCCTTAGTACCGACCATCCACTACTCACCAACTTATCACACTTCATCATTCAATAAGACAAATCTCATATACAGACCCATTGAAACCTTGATCATAATATACCATTCAAACATTCTTTAACTAACACCTTGAACAATCGTGTATCACTCTGGTGCATTATATTAGCTTCAACTCATAATTACGACTATACCCTTTAATGAGTGAAGTACAACTAACAAGTCACCCCACACTATCTAATGAGTGAACCACAGCTTACAACTCACATGTACCCTCAAAAGAGTGATACACTATCTGCACTCACATTGCACTCTCAAAGGACTGAAACTCGGCTAGCAACTCGCTCTGTAAACTCAAATGAGTGAAACAATGCTAAAAACTCACAATGCCCTCTCAAAGAAGTGAAATACCCTTAATAACTCATCCTACACTCTCAAATGAGTGAAATACACTTAATAACTCACCTTACACTCTCAAAGGAGCAAAACACCCTTAGCAAGTCACACTGCACTAACTTACCATGCACTTCTAAAGAAGTGAAACAATCACATTACACTACATTATCAATGGTGTGAAACATCATTAGCAATACATTATACTTTTACAAGAATGGAACATCACAAAAAACTCATACATCTCTCAATGGGAGAAGAAAACACCACTAACAAACCACACATGATCACCCTAAAAGTGTGCAACACAACTAGTATCTCACACTGATTTCCTCGCATTTATACAATAAGTAAGAATGTACACGACATAGAAACGTAGCAACTTACCTACAAGTTGAGGTAGGATATATGCATCACCCAACGCTTTGAGCTTTGAGCTCCTAGAACCTGCAGATGATCGTCCACTCACAAATGACATCATCGACATGAATCAAGACTAAATAATGAGTGAAACGACGTCATTTATTTAAAAACAAAAAACATGTCACATAAGCATGAATCAACGACCACATGTCGCACCCAACAACGTCGATTTACTCCTAACTAAAATGACGTCGATCGAACTCGGTCAACGTTGAATCTTGACCTTTCTCTTTCTTTAATTAGGGTCTTACACCTACACCCCCCCCCCCCCACCGCCCAAGGGTTCACCAAAGTAGTCAGACTTCCTAGGGGTGAGCTAAAGGCAAGTCTCACACTTGGGGGTGTTTCTTTGGAAGTTTTATTGAGTTATTAAAAATAAGCTTCTAAAATCACTCTTTAAAAAACTTCATCAAAACAAGCCATTACTATAATTGTAAGGACCCGACCCAACACGGAGTCAAACCCGGGGCCTTAACCTCTTATGCATGAAATAAGTATTTAATAAATTTGTGGAGACATGCTAAATAACATTTATATTTAATGAAATAACTTAAATAAAGCAGAGTTTAGGACTACCCGGAAAATGATAAAATAATGTTAAAACCTACACTAAGCATGCCTCAAATCAATTTCATGCTTTAAAATAGTAAATCGAACAATAAACTTGAATATAAACTTAAAACTAACTTAAGAACTCTAACGCAGCTTGCCCATGGTCACATCAGCTTCAGCTCAGCCATCCCGGTCCACCTGTAAGTACCTGGAAAGACTCTACAATGAAAAAAGGTGAGTTCGCGAAAACTCAGTAAGGGTTCCCACACGGGATCTAACAAGAACACATAAATAATCAGAGAAACACAAAGTAATGTGATTACATAAATGTCTTAAACTTCACTTCTAAATCAATCTTTAACATTAACTCGATCTTTATCTTTAACACAAATCTCTACCTTTAAACTTGGTAACCTATACTAGTGTGAGAGCACCTCGGCGAGCAAAAACAACCTGGTTGTTGCCAGACTTCGAACACTCACGCGAAAGGGTAGATCTAGGACCCTTCGCAATGGGATATCTCCAGACTTACACTCCTAGCACGACACTTAAGAATAATCAGGCAAACTCTGGGTAGGCATGGCTAATCGGGTGGCACTCCGATCTCTGACACTACCGCGATGTAGGAATATCTTCTCCAACGCCCGATACCTGAATTAATTCCCTACCGAGTCTAGCGATCAAGACACGTCTGACCTAATCGTAGCTCGCGCTCTAAAATCTTGTCCCCTTTGGGACCTTTAACTCGTTTGACTCAACGACCCCCTTTGGAACTCCTAACTTAGAACACACTACTTGGTTGACAAGCTCGGCCCCCGTTGGAATAGTCAACACGAAACTAACACAGTAAAACTCATAACTAAACATGTAAGAACTATCTTCATACCCGGAAAGTATCATTCAAAACAAGATCTCGAACCTTAACTAACATGACAACATAAATCTCAGGAAATCGACCCTAGGCATAAGACATTAACCTCGGAAACAAACATGATGAATACATGGAGTAATAGCGATCATAAACACATTCAAAAATCATGTTGGAACGAACAAAACACTACATATAAGACATCCTAAACTTTAGAAACATACATTCGTAGTAAACATGTCATGTGCTAAACTAACTAATTACGTGCTCAAGATTAACCACAAAGACCCTATAGTGGGGAAACAATCCCTTACCTTGGCCGAAAACTGCTCGGAACGGCCTTCGGAACTCGATTGAAGAATCCTCTAAAGAATCTCCACATAAAAGGGATTGTACAGGATAAACGGGTGAGAATCAGGCCTTAAAAACCCAAAAAACAGACTCGGGACACCGGAGACGGTGGTGCCGGTGGCGGCGCGTGAGCTAGAGTCGTCGGCACGTGCACGGGCAAGCTGGGGCACGTCAAGGGCTGCTTTGGAAATAGGTTATGGTGCGCTGCAGGTTCGGCGCACGCGTGTCAGGCTTGGGCTGGCGTGGACCAATGCGAAGCAGAGAAGGATAGTCGTCCAATAAGGGCGGACATGTGGCAAGCAACGACTGGGGAGCAGAGCGTCGGTTGCTGGCTAGTACAGACGTCTGCGGCTTCTGATTGGGCGACACGGAGGCGCGTGCTGGTTGGCTGACACAGTCTGGCACGACCAATGGTGGCGTGACGTGTGGCGGCTCACGGCTGGTGCGTCAGTCGGTGGTCGGCAGCTGCAATCATTAGGAAATCATTGGTGATGGCTCTGCACGGGCTCCTATTGTGCGACGACGCCAACGATGAGGAAATAATTAGGGTTCTGAAATTCGTACCAATCATGAGGTATTTATAACCCAATGATTAGGGTTTCTTAACCCTATTTTGTCCTTTAGCTTAAATTGTCCTCTTCCCTATTTTGTCCTTTGGTGACAAAATTACAAAAATACCCATGTTAACCCAAAACTCCTATTTTGACTCGAAATTCATGAAAATACCATTTTTGCCTCTTCTTTCCTTAAGTTTAAATCAAAACCCTCAAGGGTAATTTCGTCATTAACTCCCTGAATTTTCCAAAATAAATAAATAACTTTATTTTCTAATAAATTCAAAATATCGGGTTGTTACAATAATTCAACTTCAAAACCACTCAAAATAACTAATCACTTCTAATCACTCAAAATATTCACTTGCACAATTATTCATCCAAACACCTTCTTAGGGTCGACCGATCGAGGAGGCCAGGGCCTCCCAAGGATCGGTTGATGTCAAGTTTGACCCCTACAGGGTCAGCCAAGAAGATCATATCCTGCTAAGGTTCACCCGATATAAAGTTCGACCTCAATGGGTCGACCAAAGAGGTCAGGATCCCTCAAGGACTTCATAGGGTCAGCCAAGTGTAAGTTTGATCTCCACGGGGTTGGATGAGTAGATCATAACCCCCCCCCCCCCCCTGAAGGTTAGTGGATGTAAAATCCAACCCCATGGGTCAGCCATAGACGTTAAGAGCCTTCGAAGACTCCTCGAAGATCGGTCTAAAAGGCTATCATCCCCTTAGGGATTGACCAATGTAAAGTTCGACTCCATGGGGTTGGCCAAATGCAAGTTCTACGCCTATGTGGCCGGGTGAGGAGGCAAAAACGTCCCGGGGGTCAGCTGATGTCAAGTTTGACCCCCAAGGGGTCGGCCATAGAGGTCATGACCCTCAGGGTAGGCCAGAGCCAAGTATCAGTCTTTTTTAGCTAAGACCAAGGAACATCTTTGAGCATTACAGCTCTGAGACATCCAGAAAGATAGAAGAAGAGGAAAGTTATAATATCCAAGAGTTACACGGACACTTATTTCAAGCTTAATGGTACAATGGCTAGCCATTAAGCCATCATAAAGGACTACAACAATTACAACTTCGGCTGCTATACTAGAGTCAGAAGTTCACCATTTCAATACAAAGCCAAATTAAGATTTATGAGCTATTTCTTTGTAAGTTATTTCTATGCTATTAATCTCTCTCAAAAGTCTCTCTAATTACTTTACTAACTCAAGCATTAGAGGTCATATGGCTCTCACCACACTGATGTGTTTACTTTTTGTTGTTTTACAAACATCTCATTCTCGATAATACAAATATTACCTTTGATCTTGGAGGACAATTTTTTGGTATCAACCAAAACTAAATATAAATGAGGCGAACGTAATTGTACGCATGATTAACTCATGAAAGTTATTGCTGTTGTTTTAGTTCTTCTATTGGTGTAGTGTAATGCGACTTTCATTAGATATATGGTTACAAAATCTCAAATCATTCCCAATTCAACCAGATTTTTGTTGATATTTTGAATTTGATTCCGTTGTTTACAGAAACGCCTTTTTCCCATTATTCTATAAGATATAATGTAATTGCAAATTTACTTGCTAAGCATAGGAAATTTTTGTTGGTCAACCACACGAGGAAGTAGGCTCAATACATAGGGAAAGATCCTCCCTACAATGGACTTTATATGTTTTTGTTATATTAAAGTCATTTTGTTCCATAACTTTAAGTTTGTTTCACTTTTGGTCTTAAAATTTCTTAATAATTTTTTTACTCTATTCTATCTTCTTCCTGAATTTTCAAATTTATTCTATTTTGATCTCTAAAATTTAAAGTATTTTGTTCAATTTAGTCACTAGATTTTATAAAAATTAAATAAATAATAAAAAACTTTATTAAAAAAAATTTGTTAAAAAATTACCATATTTTCTTTGTAAGTTTTACAAATATGTTAGTATATATATATTTTTTTTTATTAAAATTACTAATATTATTAAACTAATTTCAATTAATAGTAACTTCAAACATATCTAGAGACTAATCTTAAATTCTCTTTTTAAAGTCGAAAGAATAAATTTTGATATTTGAAAGTTTACGTAACAAAATAGAACAAATTTCAATGTCTAGAAACTAAAATTAAAATTTTTAAAGCGTAGACAAAAATGGAAAAGGTGAACCAAAACAATAGTTTAACCTATATAAAAACATAAACTAAGTAGAATTGATAAGAGAATTATGTGTCGCATGTCTATTTGTAATGTCTCAAAGTGTTTATTCAATATTTCAAAATCTATCAACAAAAATCAACTTGAATTTTCCATCTCTCTTTGACTTTGTTTCCTTTATCAGGTGTGCGGATTTTGGAGAATATTTATGGGAGGGTATTATCTCCAAGGTCCCTCATCACGATTTTCTGAAAGTTTTGATCGTGATTTGGCAATTTTGGATTTAACGCAATTCTTTATTACATAATATTCCTACGGTTAAAGGTCGGAAGTTGTCTGCTTTGATTTCTGATGCGTTTACTTCTTTTGCAAGGAGGGTGGTTGGTGGTGCTGCCGAGTGTCAGAGTCATGCAATATGCTCTGACGACCCACGTCTTGATCAGCCGTGATGTGACCGAGGAGGACGGTACATC
>JBBMEG010080553.1:0-11328 GCA_037832605.1 Cyclanthera cordifolia | reverse complement strand
ATATATGATTTCCTTCGTGCCATCTTTATTCCCTTCGTGCCATCTTCATTTTATTCTCTTCTTGACTTGTTGTGCTTATGTTGTAAATGAATTTGGCCTAAAAAAGCTTTGTCTTTTCTTATGCATTGGCAAGCATTTGAAGATGTAGTGTAGAAGACTCTTGAATCTTCTTTGTCTTACTCCTTGTAATAGTGCCTTCCAGTACATGTAATGGGTCGTTGATTGGATTCATATCAATAGGTGACGAGCAAAAATTATCACCAAAGACCTTTGGTGTCACGTGTCAAGCAAAAACGGTCACCAAATACCTTTTGTGACGGTTTTTGCCCGTCACCAAATGTCTTCAATATCACGGTGTTGATGACGGTCATATGCCCGACATCTTTTTTGAAAGATGCCGGTATTTACCCGTCATCTATTCTTTGATTTCTACTACTCCAAGAATGGAGGAGGTGAATGAGAATGTGAATGATTCTCTATGTTTAAGCTACGGAGAATCATTTCCTCATAATCACGTTTTCTCAAAATCAACTTTTTGTTCGCTCTCTAACTACTTTCTATTCCTTTTATAATAACTTTTTGTTATCTCAAAAACTATTTTTTCACTTACATTATACCCATTATTTTATTTTCTTCATTATCATTCTCTTCACCCAAACATAATTTATCATTCTCACCATAATCATTTCGTGCCTCAAATACTCCGCCTTTTTGATAGGTTCTCAACTGGAGAAGCTTTTATAAATACATCATTAATCATGGTTAAAAAAAAAGCTTATTTAATGAAGAATAGAGAGTTTTAAGATTCTCAATTCTCTCATAAATTGGGACCATACATGTGTACTCTCAATCCAATACTCACCTTGCTCCTCATATGAGATCTAAACCACTCAAAATAAGAAAAGTCAAATAGATTAGAAGTGGAATGGTAGTGGATTGTTTTGACCGCTAAGAAATTTGAATTTTAGTAATAACTTGCATTGATGTGATTATTTGTAAATGAATCGCGGTTAATAACTCGTTTGAATGATCATTTTTGTAAAGAGCTTTTAGACTATATCTCGTTTAGATGTAGAAATAAGTAATAAATAATTATTAAAAATGAATTATTAAAAATGGATAGTTAAAAATTAGTTATCAATAATATGTAATTATTTTGAATAATTAAAAATAACCGATCATTAATTAATATTTGAATGTAATTATAATAACTAATTTTTAATATCAAGAAACACCTGTTCAAAGAACCAGGTTTGGGATGATTTTGTGAACTAATAAAACCTTCTTTTCCTAATTTGTCAAACAAAGATTTTTCATTGTACAATGTGCAACAAATTTGGTCAAACTTCTATGAATGTCAGCTGGAGTATAAATATTTTTGAAAAAATCTTCATCAATTATTCAAATATTAAAAAATAATAAAATAAAATAAATAATAATAATGGCATTTATCAAAATTTTCATTATAGCACCCACTCCCAACGACTTGTATTAAATTGGGTCAACTTTTAAATTTAGGGTTTTGTATTGGTTTGACTTTGACGGAATCGTTATTTCATTCCCCTCTTCCTTACATTATTAATTTCATTATTAATCCAATTTTTAGCTACTTTTTTATTCTTCAATTAAAAAAAAAAAAAAAAAAAAAAACCTTTTTTTATTAATGATTTTTCAAAGTTAACATAACGCGTAGCGCATTCTTTCCCATTTTTTCCAAAAGTCAAAACTTTAAAGGTAATTAACATAACAACAAAAAGTATATTTCTTTTCCATTTTTTATTTAAAAACATTGATTCAACCACCCTTCAAAAATAATCATTATCAATGGATTAATTAAGTTTAATTAGCTTTATCTCTAGAGTAACAACTTTATATCATTATTTTTTTTTTTTTTTAAATGTGAATGCATTATCAATGTGTCAGCCGAATAATACTCACTTTGTATTAATAAATTTTAAATTTTTTTTAAATAACTAATTTGAAGATGAAAATATACTTTTACAATTCTTGTTTATAATCGTCTTTATCTTATTACTTTGATTATTTTATTTTATTTTTTTTAAAGGGTGATTACTTTGATTTAGGTATAAACATATTCTAAAATAAATGAAGGATAACAAATAAATTAAAAAAATATAGATCAAATAAAACTAAGAAACTAGAATTTCTTAGTTAGGAAATTAATTGGAGGGATTTAGTTAGGAAGGCTAAACTTCAAAGATGACAACAACAACTAACTGCTCACTTTGAAACTGTCAGCCACCAAATACCAAAAGCACACAGACAAAACTTTCTACATCTTTTCTTCACATTCATTTCCCAGCCTTCAATTTTCGCCGGATTTCATTCAAATTCTCTGTTTCTCATCTCCAAATTCCGCCATGGCTGTGCTGCTTCACCTTCCTCCTCAGCCATGGCCGCTGCTCCATTTCTTCTTTCTCTTCCTCTCTCTTTCCCCTCTTTCTTATTCCCAATTCTCTCCCCCTCAAAATATCGAAACTTTTTACCCTTTACCGATTAATTTTTCACCGCCGCCGTCGACGCCGTCTCCGTCGACGTCGACCAGGACCATCGTTACGGCGGTGGTTGTCACTGCCGTGGGTATGGCTCTGATTTCGACGTTGTTCTTCTTCCTCCTCCAGAAATATCTGATCAGAAGAAAACGGAAAACAGAGGAGGCGAATTCCGGTGCCGGTGAGGGTCCGGTGGCGCAGCCAGCGGTTGCTCAGAATCAATTTTCGCGTCTGGATGGGAATCTTAAGGGGTTTATTGTGGATGAAGATGGGTTGGATGTGATTTATTGGAAGAGACTTGAAAGAAGAAAATCCAAGAACGACAGCTTTGTTCGAAATGATAGAGAAGGAAATGTTCAAGCAAATCGTAGCAAGAAATCCGACCTTATTCAAGAAATTCCTCTGCTTCGAGGAAAATCTTCCAGTTCCCATGTTAAAATCTCACCGGAAGATGAACAATCCAGTCGGATTACTCCTCCTCCGCCGCCCCCGCCGCCCCATTATAACAACCCTCCGTTATTCAATGGGAATTCAGTTCAGGCAGTTTCGAAACCATCGAGCAGTTCAACGGCGCAACCGCAACCACCACCATCACAATTTCTCATGGCTGTTCCTAACGATAAGAGCTCTGTTTCGCCACCACCACCGCCGCCGCCGATTCCGGCGAAGGCCGTTGCAAGGCCACCTCCACCACCACCTCCGATTCCAGGCAAGACCAATACAGCCGCTCCACCTCCCCCTCCAATACCAAACAAGGCAAATCCGGCAGCACCGCCGCCACCGCCGCTCAAGGCCGGCAGTTCCAAATTACCGATACGGCCAGCACCTCCAAAACAGGGTAAATTCTCTGGAGAATCATCTTCATCATCCGACATCAATCAGGTTAAATTGAAGCCTCTACATTGGGATAAAGTGAACACCGCAAATGCCGATCATTCCATGGTTTGGGACAAAATGCACGCCGGATCTTTCCAGTAAAATCCTCTTACTCAAACATCATTCTTGTTATTTTCGAGTAAATTCTTTTGGGCATTTGATTAATTTCTTGTTTTGGTTACAGATTTGATGGGGATATGATGGAAGCTCTGTTTGGCTCTGTCGCAGCCAACCGGAAATCTCCCCAACGTGGTGCCACTTCATCATCAACCGCCGTCGGCCGGAACTCAGGGCCGTCGCAAACTTTCATTCTCGAACCCAAGAAATCACAAAACATAGCCATTGTAGTTAAATCCTTGACAATTCCTCGCAACGAAATTCTGGATGCGCTCAACGAAGGACAAGGCCTAGAAACAGAGATTCTTGAAAAACTCACCAGAATCGCTGTGACGAAAGAAGAAATTTCTCAAATTCTCGCATTCAAAGGCGACCCCCAGAATCTTGCTGATGCTGAAACTTTCCTTTACCATCTTCTCAAATCTGTTCCATCTGCATTTACCCGCTTCAACGCCATGCTTTTCCGATTGAATTTCAGCTCTGAGATTCTGTTTCTCAAAGAATCTCTAGAAACTCTGGAATCTGCCTGCAAGGAGTTGAAAACTCGAGGGCTGTTCATGAAACTTCTCGAAGCAGTTCTCAAAGCTGGGAATCGATTGAATGCAGGAACTGCGAGAGGAAATGCCAGAGCATTCAACCTTACAGCTCTCCGGAAGCTCTCCGATGTTCGAAGTGCCGACGGAAAAACAACTCTGCTTCACTTCGTGGTGCAAGAAGTGATCAGGGCAGAAGGGAAAAGGTGTGTTTTAAACAGAAACAAGAGCTTAAGCCGCAACACCAGCATTGGCAGTAGCTCGGAAAATCCGGCATCGAAAGAGGAAAGAGTAAATGAATACTTGATGTTGGGATTGCCAGTGGTGGGAGGACTCAGTGCAGAGTTTTCTAGTGTAAAGAAAGCGGCAGCAATCGACTACGAGAGCTTCGCCAACACGGCACCACTGCTGACCGGCCGAACTGCAGAAATCCAGCAGCTGTTGACACAAATTGGGAACAATGGAGGAGGTGGATTTGGGAAGGAAATGAAAGGGTTTCTTGAGAAAGCAGAGGATGAGCTTAAGGTGGTGACAGAGCAACAGAGGATGGTGATGGAGCTGGTGATGAAGACAACAGAATATTATCAAGCTGCAAATCCAAAAGATAAAGAATCAAATAGGCTTCAATTCTTCATCATAGTCAAGGATTTTCTAGAAATGGTGGATCGAGTGTGTGTTGAAATAGCTAAAGATCTCCAGAAAAGGAGATCGTCGACTGTGAAATTGGGTTTGTCGCCGGTGAGATCCAAGGCCATCTTCCCTAACTTGCCGGCAAATTTTATGTCTGATAAGTCCAGAGGGAGTTCTAGTGATTCAGATGAATTCTGAGCGCTTCTTATTCATAAAATGTATTCAATGTTTTTGTTTTCTTATTAAGTTAATGTACATAAGAATTCCAAATCAGAAACAAAGATGTAACAAGTAGAGGATTTTTTCATGTACTTAAATGGTTGGGAATATACCCCTTTCTTTTTTTATAAGTTTTGAGTATAGTTTTTGTCCAATCTTTCATCTCAAAATGTTTGATTTGTAGTTTAGTTTTCATCTAGGTTAAATTTGAGAAGTTTTTATCATTGAATTAATCTTTTGCTATCAGTTGAATTATGTTAAATTACCAATCAACCTAAAAACTTAAATCTAAAGATTACAATAGATCAATCAATATGGGTTTATGACCAAAAAAATCAAAAATTTGAATCTCTCATCTTAAAGTCACTTCGGGTTTATCATTGATAGTATACAACAACTTTTTTTATGGGGATCTTACTCCAACTCTTTTTCTCTGTTAGTCTGATTTGCAGTTCAAAGAAGGTAATCCCAGCATAAAACAAAAGCTCCAGAGCAACATAACTTAAACAATAAGGTCAGCATCATTCAAAATGAAATCATTGAACAACTATTCTGAGGGTAAATTACATAATAATAATCTCTGCTTTTACAATGAGTGAACATTATTCAATCCAAAAACAAGGATAATATCATGGCTAATCCGAAGTTCTCCATCTAGTCTAAAATTGTAGTATCATCAAACATCATGTACCAACTGGGGACTAAGAAGTATACAAAATATATAAGCACTTGCAGCTATCTGAAAGAAAATAAATCAAATTCTAAGACAATTCGACATCATACACATACTTCTTTTCTAGTTATATATTCATTGGGGCGATTTCGCAACCCCTGCGACCTTTATGTATATTACTAATTGACCACATAAAAATGATACCTTTATGCTTCATTATAGATCCTACCCACTGCAATCTACAGACTCTGGATGGATACAACTTCCAGGGGAAACAATGAATTCATGGCCGAGCCGAGAGGCGGTAATTTTCATCAACTTCCAACTTGATTAAGTTTCCCTAGTTGATACATTTTCCTTGCAGTTGATGATTTGTTTCATCAACAAAACCTAAGAGTGGAGCCCATTCTTGGAAGCATCCTGAATAAGCAAATAGTATTTGTGTTACCTACTTCACTTCTAAAGCATCCAAAAAAAAAAAAAAAGTAAAGTAATAATTTTTTCTATTATTTTTATCTTCAAGTGAAAAAGGGTAAATGAAAAGAAAGAAAACAAGCATATTTTTTAGACACCTTCAGGATAAATGGCCGGAGATTTAGTTAGTTTGGTTTTTAGTGATCTCAAGCGAGGAAGGTCTAAATACCTCGAACTACTTGGTAGACTCTGTCTTTGTTTTTTCATGATCAATATGATTCTGTTTGGGTTCTATCAAAATCTGTAAGAGCCCTAATATGAACAGTTTGGGGTTTATTAGATTGGTTAAGGGGGTACTTGGGGAGTAGTTAAACGGTTGTTGGTTATAAATGGTAGAGGTAAGAGTCATAGAGGAGAGGTCTTATTTTGGATGATCTTTCCATAATAGATCAATGGGAAGAGTTCTAGCCCTCTCTAACATATTGCAATTTCTTTCTTTTTTTTTCGTGTATTTATTTTATTTATTTCAGTTGATTTCTGGTATTGGATACCATACAAAATACCACATATCATTTACCAGTTTTGAGCATACATTAATTGCTGGAACAATATACAACAATTAAGTGATAGGGAAGCTATTAGGAAAGAATTAGAGTATTGAAGGTATATTAATAAATGGTAGGAGTTCACTATTGTACTTGGTTATAATTAGGATTTAGGAGTGAAAAAAGAGAATATATGCAATTGTAAAGTGTTTTAGGCTCGAGTGAGAATGCTAAAAAAAGGGAGACTTGCCGAATACTTTAGTTATCTTTTGTATTAAATATTGTGGTAAAATGACGACGATAAAATACCATACTTCAGCCGACCTTTGATTTTGATAGAAGATTTGTTCTTCCACTCTCTTTGACTTTAAATTTCTCTTCCGCTTTCTGAGATGGAGCAACCTTAGATTTTGATTGAAGGTTCGCTCTCCCGGCCACTTTTGCTCTGGGTTTTTCTTCTAATTTCTGAGACGGAGCAACCTTGGCTGTTCTGCTACCTGCACCTCTTATTGAACCACTTACTTTGCCCAACCTATCACATGACAAGAAAGTACCATTTTTTTACTAGATGAAAGAAGATGTGTGAATGCTAAAAAGAATTCATGAAATATCTCAGGAAATTATGTTAAATCATCAATCAACCCAAGAAATTATGTTAAATCATCAATCAACCCAAAAACTTAGGCTAATGAGTTGGGTTATGGGAAAGTACGCTTGACTGAGCTTCGAACTCGAGACTTCCTGCTCTCATATCATGTTGAATTATATTAAACAAAAATCAACTCAAAAGCTTAAATTGATGGGTCGAAGTAAATTTAATTATATCAACTAACAAGACTAGATTGTTCACATGTTATTTAGAAAAGAAAGTTAAACAATCAGCTTTTGAATGCAGCCTAATAATGAGAACGAATTAATGAATTGAAGTAACCAACGAACAGCCTAATCATATGATTGAGAAAAGAGGTCTGTAAGTCTATAATATGTGCAAGCAAAGAAGATAAAGTTGAGTTGTTAGTTGTTACAGACGTTGTAAATGTAATAAAGAGAATACCCTTCTTTCTCAGTTTTAGGCTTAATTGCCACGGAAGTGGTGATCCTTGTTGTTTCTTTCTCTTTTGAAGGAACCTGCCATGGCATTGAGCACAGTTTCACACCGTGAAAAACTTGATAATAAATAAATTGATTATATGCTGCTAATCCATTCGAATTAGATATGGAGTAATTTGCATCTGGAGTAACATGAAAATCTAACCAGCTTAGGAGCAGAAGACTTCTCCTCTTGAGGAAAGGATTTCATTTGGTTGAAACTGTTCTGAAATGTCTTAAATGCTCGTTTTACAATGTCCTTGTCCCCCATTTTCTCCATGATGAAAGATCTTCTAAGTCCGGTAGCTGAAGATGGATCAGAGTTGGGAGTTCCCAGACTAAGTGACATATGCAGAGATTTAGGAGCCACTTTCTTGCTTTCAACAGAAGATGGAATTCGGTTCTTTAATAGAGATGAATTACTTCCCTTGTTCATGGAGGACCGTGGCACAGTAGACCGTGCTGCTGGTGTGGTGGGTCCTGGTGTTGTCTTGGAGAGTTTGGGGGTGGAAATTTGGGGAGCTTTAACCGTGGATGAAACGGGTTTCTTCTTGCCATTTACACTGTTCCTTTCCTTGACTGCTGGAGTGATCTGCACAAACAAATGGAGAATTTGAAGTCAGTCAATTCAAACCTAGTAACTCCAAACAATTTAACAGTTCAAAATAGGTTCACCTTCTTAGATTCTTTTGGTCGATTCGGTTGTAGAACCTGCTTTTTGACTCTTGATACTGTCGATATTTTATCGACCATCTTTTGTGGAGGCTCCTTAGCAGTCCAGGAATCAACTGGAGGAGGAGTTTCAACTTCTTTCACTACAACTACAACTTCTTGTTTGCTTATCTCAGAACCAACACAGTCCAATTTTCCATCCAGTTCTTCCTTTTCACCATCTGGTGAGATTTCACATTCCGCCGTAGTTTCAATATCATCCTTCACCACTTCTTGGTAAGCACTACCAGTCTCGTCAATCAACATTGTGCTTGGCTCAACAACGTCAGTGGAAGCGTGGTGGTTTGACGTCTCAGATTCAGAATCAACCCTTTCACTGTAGTGTACAACATCTCCTCCACCCTCCAGTTCATTCGACACAGTCACATTGCCCTCTTCCATTTCCTTCTCTTGCTCCAGTAACTGAGTCTTCCTATCAGCTATCTTCTTGTAATGAGCTTCAAAGTAAGCCCTCTTCATAGCAACAGATCCAGGCGTTGCATATTTCTCAACTTCTTCCAAATACTTATTAGGAGAGAAAGTCGACCATTTCTCCCAAGCCAGTAATTCATTCTCAAATTTTCCAAAAGAAACTGAAACTTCAAGAACTGGTTTCGCCGAAACATTCTCTTCCACCTGTCAACACGAAGCCACGACCAAATCTAACCATATATACTCAAACAAAAACTAACACTAACGTAACTCCAAAATAGCACAAACAACCCAACGATTTATCAATCATAAACTGAAATCAATCAACAAACAACAATAAATTAAGCAAAAAGTAGCATGAAGTTCAAAATTATTGGGAATCTCGAACAAAAATTTAGGGCAAAAAAACAGCGTACCTTATCTTCGTTGTTTAGAACATCAACCACTAACGATTCCTCCATAGATTCGAAAGCAGTAAGACCAGTAGGATTTGAGTGTAAACAAGAAACCGAGATCAGTACACCACTGGATCAGGATAAAAGAAAGGAAGAATTAAGAGCAAAAACAAATCGATAAATGAAGACAAAAAGAACAGGTGTGGGTATATAATTAGCGATTTTACCTTTAACTGGCTTCCTCCTTTTCGCTTCACATCTCCATTATCACCTAATCAGTTCTACCTTTCCAATCAGCATTTGTTTGATTACGGAAACGGCAAAAGTAATCTGCTCAATCATTGAATTTAAGTAGTAAAGAAAAAAACTCAATCGACAGCTCCCAAACTCACAGATCCACACTACATAAACTCAAGAAAATTAAACTGAGTGTTGGGTTCTGAAGTAAGATTCCAAATTCACGAACCCAGCAAAAAAAAAAAAAAAAAAAGTTGTAATGATTTTGAAAAGGTAAAGTAAAAGGAAGATGAAATCCACGGGAAAAGAGAGATGAAAAAGAGAAAAATCTTTTTGTCTTTTTTGTTAATTCACACTCACACTTGAGTGAAGAGGAGTTGGATCAGATCAGCCACCAAATATTAATTATGAGAATATAAAATAAATAATGATGAAGGCATCGGTTTGCTTTTTTTTTTTTTTTTTTCTATTTTGGTGAAATAGCAAGATAGTGTAATCAACTATTAACTCCACTACCATTATTATTATTATTATTATTATTGTTATTGTTGTTTTTTTTTTCAATTAGAAAGAAAATTAGAGGCCACTGCAATCTCAAATAATATAAGAGAGAAATATTGATTTAAAAAATCCAAACTCGTGACTGTTTGGATTGAATTTAGATTAGATATAATCAACACTCAGACTGTTCGATAGCTCTACTAGCATTGAGTTGAGGGAGTAAAACAATTACGAAAACTTGAATTACTGCTCGAGTACGAGCTAATGCATTACTAGTGTCAGTTGAACTATGATCGATTTGACATACAGAAAAAATTATAATTTAGTTTAAAAAGTATAATTGAATTCATAGGATTGGATATTAACAATTGCAACAAATATATTGAAGTAATTGTCTAACTTTCTATAAATTTAATATAGTAAGAAAGTCTAATGATTGCCTCATGGGGGTCGCTCCTAAGGCTGTCGTTTTATGGAACATCCCACCCGGCCTGGCCCCATTCCATTTCGTTCATCCAACTTATGGGCCTACCCTGGGCCCATTTATAACTATGTTGTGTTAGAAGCCCAATTTATGGGCCTAACTGAGGCGTGTATATTTTTCTCTTTCTCTTTTTCCTTTTTTTTCTTTCTCTTTCCTCTTTTTAAGTTAAATTTTCTTTTTTTCATCTTTATTTTCAAATTATAACACTATAGTTTATCAAAAATATTTTTTATTATATGTATATTTTAAAACTATGATTAAAATTGTAATACTTTAAAGAATACAATTTTAATCGTAGTTTTCTTTATTTTCAATATATCATGTTATTTAAAATAAATAGTAATATTATGGGGTTTTTTTTTTAGTACCTAATTTCATGCATTTGATTCTGTTTACAAGGTATATATTGTGAAATTTATTATAAAAGTATATATTAGTAAGTATTTAAATTTATTATTTGTAATAGAATTTGTTGTTGGTAAATGAAATTTAAATATATCTTCATTGGCCAACTCAACCATATAAGTTATTTTGTGTGTAAAACTACTTATTACATCAAATTTATTAGAATGAAAGATTAAATTATTTTGTATACATAGTTGAATAATGAACAAATTTATTTAAATAATCAATTAAATAAAATAAATTTATTATTCAGTATAATAAAATAAAAAACCCCAAAATTTCTTCCCATTTTTATTGATTTTCTTGTTTAGGACTTTAGAGTAAATTTTAAATAACTAAATAAATAATCGTTAAAAATAAGTCAAAACCACCTAAAAGTTGTTTGAGGGAACAACTTTGTATAACGCATTTGGCCTAACTTGGCTAGTTTATTGACATTTTTAAATTGTGCTACTACATGAATACTTTTAGTAAATTATTGTAATTAAAATACTTTTTTTTATTTGTATTAATATATATATATATATATATATATATATATATATATATATATA
>JBBMEG010080552.1:0-11331 GCA_037832605.1 Cyclanthera cordifolia | reverse complement strand
GTTTTTAAGGAGTGTGTAGGACAAACTTGTGACGAACTTTAGACCATATCATGAATACATACTTTTGGGCCTAAATGTCCAAAAACTCACATAAATCTATGGGTATGAGATAAAAAAAAAAGTTCGTTGAACAAGGGTTTTTTAAGCGTGTGTAGGACGAATTTGTGACGAACTTTTTGACCAAATCATGAATTACATACTTTTGGGCCTAAGTGTACAAAAACTCGCATAAATCTATGGGTATGAGATAAAAAAGAATAGTTCGTCGAACAAGGGTTCTTAAGGAGTGTGTAGGACGAACTTGTGACGAACTTTAGACCAAATCATGAAAAACATACTTTTAGGCCTAAAAGCCCAAAAACTCACATAAATCTATGTGTTTTAGATCAAAAATGAAAATTTTTTCGAACAAGGGTTTTTCAGGCTCTCATGATCGGAGTGAATCACAAACTCTCTTGACCATAAGTAGTGTTGCCACACCTACAATTTTCGAACTAAAGCAAACAATTCTTTAATAAAGGTATAATAGTTTAATGCTGCCCCATTTAGTTTTTAACTAAAGTACATTAAAGGTTTCCCATCTTGCATCAAAACAGCACCTATGCCCAAACCACTTGCATCACAGTATATTTCAAAGGACTTATGAAAGTTAGGCAACATAAGTAGTGTTGCATTTGTTAACTTCTCCTTAAATTCATTAAAGGCTTTCTCTTGCATATCCCCCCATTTAAACACAACATTCTTTTTCATGAGATCATTCAATGGTGCATTTACGGTACTAAAGTCATTTATAAACCTTCTATAAAAACTAGCTAATCCATGAAAGCTTCTTACCT
Organism: Cyclanthera cordifolia; assembly: GCA_037832605.1. Lineage (NCBI taxonomy): Eukaryota > Viridiplantae > Streptophyta > Magnoliopsida > Cucurbitales > Cucurbitaceae > Cyclanthera > Cyclanthera cordifolia. The sequence goes on along the minus strand of JBBMEG010080552.1, from coordinate 10,495 downwards.
CAGTTGCTCTTGTAGGTGTAGGCTAATCTCGAATTGCCTTAACTTTCCCATTGTCTACTTCTACTCCATTTTTTCCAACCATAAATCCAAGAAAGTTAACTTTTTCCATACAAAAACAACACTTATTTAGGTTAGCATAAAGTTTTTCAATTTTAAGTGTAGTTAAAATAGACCTAACATGCTCCACATGCTCAAGCAAAGTCCTTGACTAAACTAAAATATCATCCAAATACACATCAACATACTTTCCTATGTATTCTCTCAAAATATGATTCATTAAACGGATAAATGTACTATGAGCATTAGTTAGCCAAAAAGGCATAACAAAAGATTCATGCAACCCAAATTTAGTTTTGAAAGCTTTCGAACAAAAGTTTGGGAGAAGTGTGTAGGACAAGCTTCTGATGAACTTTAAACCAAATCATGATTTAAATACTTTTGGCCCTAAAAGCCCAAAAGTGCGCATAAATCTATGGGTATGCGAATAAAAAAGAAAAGTGCATTGAACAAGTGTTTGGAAGGAGTGTGTAGGATAAACTTCTGACGAACTGTAGAACAAATCATGAATTGCATACTTTTGGGCCTAAAAGCCTAAAAGCTCGCATAAATCTATGCGTATGAGAAGAAAAAAGAAAAGTTCGTCGAACAAGGGTTTGAGAAGAGTGTGTAGGACGAACTTGTGATGAACTTTAGACAAAATCATGAGTTACAAACTTTTGGGCAAAAAAGCCCAAAAACTCATATAAATCTATGGGTATGAGATCAAAAAAGATAAGTTCATCAAACAACGGTTTGGGTGGAGTGGTAGGACATTGACAAGAATATTGGAGATCAAACTTTAAAGTTTCCTTCAAATTTTGTCCATAGCCTAGAACGAGTGAACACATGCAAAGAGCTTTAGAAGAAATACCATTCATATTTCACTTTTACAAGCAGCTATGGGCGAGACACAAAAGTGAAAAACTTTAGGAGATCTAGAATTCGTGATGAAAATAATTTCAAGTATTCCTTACAAGGATATCACTCGGTTTTCAAGACAAATCCTCTTGAAGAATGAGAGAATGATATGCATTCAAGTGGCTTAATCATCACACAAGGTCTTCAGTTACTCAACAAGAGTTGGAACATTTGAAGTTTGCAAAATAAACATTAATTTTCAAAATTTAGAACATTTTATGCAAATTTTCAATTTTAAACTTATTTTTTTAATGTTTAAGGTTACAATTTGTTTCGGCTATAAAAAGCCATGAATTTAGTTCTAAAACTCATATTTGGATGAATAAAAAAAATTGTCACTATAAGATATCCTTTCTTAGAGATTTAGAGCGTATTGTTTGCCATTTGTTTCTAAGTTCCTTTGCAATTCTTGTGATAGAATGCATATGAGCAATTCAATCTATCCTTGGTCCAGTTTGATTGTCGAGTGACTCAATCTAGAACAAGATCTTCCATATCTTGCTTCTAGATCTTTGATCAAAGAGGTAATCAGAATTCTACATTTAATCTCTTAGATTCAAGGGTTCTTGCTTCAATTATAAGTTTGGATCTCTGGGCTGAGAATTAGGGTTGCCTTATAAGAACTTTTCTTTTTTTGATCTCATACCCATAGATTTATGCAAGTTTTTTTGGCTTTTAGGCCCTAAAGTATGTAATTCATGATTTGGTCTAAAGTTCATCACAAGTTCATCCTACACACTCCTAAAAAACCCTTGTTAGACGAATTTTTCTTTATTATTATCATACGCATGGATTTATGTCAGTTTTTGGGCTTTTAGGCCTAAAAGAATGTAATTCATGATTTGGTCTAACGTTCATTCCAAATTCATCCTACAAACTCCTTCCAAACCCTTATTAGACGAATTTTTCTTTTTTATTCTCATACGCATGGATTTATGCGAGTTTTTTGGTTTTTTGTCCCAAAAGAATGTAATTCATGATTTGGTCAAAAGTTCATCACAAGTTCCTCCTACTCACTCCACAAAAATCCTTGTTTGACGAAGTTTTCTTTGTTATTCTCATACCCATTGATTTATGGAAGTTTTACGATTTTTCGTCTCAAAGGTACGTAATTCATGATTTGGTATAAAGTTCGTCACAAGTTTGTCCTACACACTCCTCAAAAACCCTTGTTAGACGAACTTTTTTTTTAATTCTCATACCCATAGATTTATGCGATTTTTTCGGCTTTTTAACCCAAAAGTATGTAATTCATGATTTGGTCTAAAGTTCGTCACAAGTTCGTCCTACATGCTACTTAGAAACCCTCGTTCGACAAACTTTTCTTTTTTACTCTCCTACCCATAGTATATGCATTGTTGGGCTTTTAGTCCCAAAATTATGTAATTCATGATTAGGCCTAAAGTTCGTCACAAGTTTGTCCTACACATTCCTCCCAAACCATTGTTCGACGAACTTTTCTTTTTTGATCTCATAACCATAGATTTATGAGAGTTTTTCGACTTTTATGCCCAAAGTATATTATTAACTATTTAAGTCTAAACTTGGTCACAAGTTCGTCCTACACACTCCTTCATAACCCTTGGCTGACAAACTTTTCCGTTTTATTATCATAGCCATAGATTTATACGAGTGTTTTGGTTTTTCGTCCCAAAAGTTTGTAATTCATTATTTGGTCAAAAGTTTGTCACAAGTTCCTCTTACATACTCCCAAACCCTTGTTCGACAAACTTTTCTTTTTTATTCTCATACCCATAAATTTACGTATGTTTTATGATTTTTCGTCCCAAAGGTATGTAATTCATGAATTGGCATAAAGTTCGTCACAAGTTCGTCCTAGACACTCCTCAAAAACCCTTGTTCGATGAACTTTTCTTTTTTATTCTCATACCCATAGATTTATGCGAGCTTTTCAGCTTTTTGGCCTAAAAGAATGTAATTCATGATTTGGTGTAAAGTTCGTCACAAGTTCGTTCTACACACTCCTCCCAAACCCTTGTTCGACGAACTTTGCTTTTTTCATCTCATAACCATAGATTTATGAGAGTTTTTGTGCTTTTAGGCCAAAAAGTTTGTAATTCACGATTTGATCTAAAGTTCGTAACAAGTTTGTTCTACACACTTCTCAAAACTCTTGTTCGTTGAACTTTTCTGTTTTATTCTCATAACCATAGATTTATGCGAGTTTTTTAGCTTTTAGGCCCAAAAGTATATTATTATTAATGATTTGGGTCTAAACTTCATCACAAGTTCTACCTACACACTCCTCCCAAACCTTTGGCCGACAACTTTCCCGTTTTATTCTCATACCTATAGATTTATGCGAGTTTTTTGGTTTTTCATCCCAAAAGTATGTAATTCATGATTTAGTAAAAAATTCGTCAAAAGACCATCCTACACACTCCTAGTAGATTTATGCAAGTTTTATAGTTTTTCGTCCCAAAGGTATGTAATTCATGATTTGGCATAAAGTTCGTCTCAAGTTCGGCCTACATACTCCTCAAAAACCCTTGTTTGATGAACTTTTCTTTTTTCTTCTCATACCCATAGATTTATGCGAGTTTTTCGGCTTTTCGGCCCAAAATTATGTAATTCATGATTTGGTCTAAATTTCGTCCTACACGATCCTTAAAAACCCTTGTTCGACGAACTTTTCTTTTTTACTCTCCTACCCATAGATTTATGCATTTTTGGGCTTTCAGTTCCAAAACTATGTAATTCATGATTAGGAAGTTCGTCACAAGTTTGTCGTACACACTCCTCCCAAACCATTATTTGATGAACTTTTCTTTTTTGATCTCATAACCATAGATTTATGTGAGTTTTTGGGCTTTTGGCCCAAAAGTACGTATTGTTTTAATTTAAAGTTGATCACAAGTTTGTCCTACACACTCCTCTCATACCCTTGTTCGATGAACTTTTCTTTTTCGATCTTATACCCATAGATTTATAAGAGTTTTGTGCTTTTAGGCCAAAAAGTATGTAATTCATGATTTGGTCTAAAGTTCGTGACATGTTTGTCCTACACACTCCTGGCAAACCTTTGTTCGATGAACTTTTCCTTTTGGACTTTTAGGCCCAAAGTATGTAATTTATGATTTGGTATAAAACTCATCATAAGTTCATCCTGCACGCTCTTCTCAAACCCTTGTTCGACGAACTTTTCTTTTCTTATCTCATGCCCATTGCTTTATGAGAGTTCATCACTAGTTCGTCCTACAAGCTCCTCAAAAACCCTTGTTCGGCGAACTATTATTTTTTTATCTCATACCCATAGATTTATGGGAGTGGGCTTTTAGGCCAAAAAGGATGTAACTCATGATTTGGTCTAAAGTTCGTCACAAGTTCATCCTACACACTCCTTATACATGGTTGAGTCACCTCTTTATTCTCTCTTTAACTCAATGTTGTTTTCTTCACATGACCTATTTGTTTGTTGGATTACATCATACACAAACATGTATAAATAGAAGTCTATATCTATGCTAATGATTTTTTGAAACAAAATATCAAAATAGAACAAGAATGAATTTACTTACCTCTTCAATTGGATGTATACACAAGTTTGCTCAACCAATATACGAGCTTGAGTCATCTCCGTATTATCTCATAATTTCTTGTTGTTTTTTTTATATGATTTGTATATCTGGATTAGTTCATGCACCAATCATAGACAGAGTTTGTATTCCTCATCCTTTTTCGCTTGATTTCCACCACATTACCTTTTATTTTAATTTAAAAAATCTCTTTTGAATTCTTCTTAGAATAAAGCCATATTTGGAAAATAATTACAAATCTAGGCAAAAATATAAGTATTATCAAAAGTAATTTATGTTTTAATTTTAAGAAAATCGTTTTAATGTTAAAAGACAATAATACACTACAATAATAAGTACAGTACTAAAAATAAAAAACAACAGTGACTCACCTTCCACGCGAATTTTTGTGAATTCAATATTAGATTTAGGAGACGTCATATTTTATTTAGAGGCTAAGACAACGGATTAAAGTCCTGTCATCTTTGCCTCTTTAAAAAATAAAAAATCTAAGGCTACGACGACGGAACTGTTAGCCTCCGTCGCCTCCGCTTCTATTCTCCCACGTTGTGTGTAACCTCCAACGACAAGATCGATTCGTCGCCTTTTTGAAAAGCTACTACGACGGAGTCTTAATGTTCCGTCGATGTAGCCTATTTTAAAAATTAAGAAACGGAAAGCTACGACGACAAAACTTGAAGCCTTCGTCGTCGTTGCCTTCCGTTTCCCCCTCATTTTTCGCTTTTGGGGGGAAAATGAAACGTTGTGTGGGACCTACAGCGACGAATGAACGTTGCGTCGCCCTTTAGGAAGGCTACAGCGACGAAGCCTTAAACATCCTTCGTCGTAGCCTGTTTTAAAAATTAAAGAACGGAAAGCTATGATGACAAAACTTGAAGCCTTCGTCATCGTAGCCTTCCCTTCCCCCCCCCCCCCAATTTTTCGCTTTTGGGGGGAAACAAAACGTTGTGTTGGACCTATAGCGACGAATGAACGTTGCATCGCCCTTCAGGAAGGCTACAGGGATGGAGCCTTAAAGATCTGTCGCCGTAGCCTTTTTTAAAATTAAGGAACATAAAGCAACGGCGACAGAACTTGAAGCCTTTGTCGCCGTAGCCTTCCTCTGTTTCCCCCCATTTTTCGCCTCTAGGGGAAAATGAAACGTTGTGTGGGACGTATGGCCACGGAGCGTTGTTGCGTCGCCCTACAACCCCCAAAGCGTTTCAAAATGTCAAGACTAAGGCAACGAAGCAGTGTTCTGTCACTATAGATCACAAGCAAACGCGATGGTCGTTTAGTTTCGTCGCTTTATTGGGAATCTAAGGCGACAGAAAAAGTATAAGGGAATCTAAGATAACAACATTCCTAATGTTTTAGGTTTTGAGTTCAACATCAATTAGCTAAATAAAGATGTCTACTTAGTCTTAATAGATATCTCATCCTAAGACATCTAAAGCCGCATTATAAATAATAATCACATTCAGATGAACTTTAAACTAGCAAGTTTTGGGATTGCTTCTACGGATTACAATTCGCTCATCTATGTACAAACAAAAAAAGTATTTCAAAAATACATATGCCTATAACTTTATATACAAATAATTGCAGATCAATAAAACAGGGTAGAAAGAAATAACAATCTCTAAAACTTGCGACAATGGAATCAATTTCATGACTAGGTAAAAAACTATTGAAAACAAAGAAACATTTACGGATTTCACAACTATTTTAGACCATAAATTCAACCTATAACATTGGTTTATATAGTTTAAATTTGAATTATGAGAAGTAAAAATAAAAAAAATAAAAACTCACTATGAATTGAGTTCAACAAATGTTGATCCTTGTGAAGTGTTGTGAGTAAATATAGTAATCCACTTTGATGAAAAGAAAATGAACGAACACATTTAGCAAAATTATTGGATGTAGACCCTAGTTTTGTCAACCACTATACATGTTTGCGTCATCTCCCTACTCTCAATTAGATTCTTTTTGTTTCTTTCACATGACTTGTTTATTTTCTTTGATTAGTTTATAAACAAAACTATCAGAATTTGAATTATATAATTAAACAATTACAAACAAAAATCAAGAGAGAATAGTAAGTATATAGTGTTTCTTTGAGAAACTATGACATGACAAAATTCAAAAGAGGAAGAGTATGAGAATGAATGAGATTACCTATTGAATAAGATGTGAACCCTTGTTTGGTCAACCACAATGCATGCTTGAGTCATCTTATTCTCTCTTAACGTCTTTTTGTTTCTTTGACATGACTTGTTTGTTTCTTGGATTAGTTCTTACACAAAACATAATATAATTGAAGTCAATAAGTAGTAATTAGAAACTAAAATTCAAATTACAAAAGTAAGTTTAACAGTTTTAAGAAACTAAACTTAAAAAGAGAAAGAAAACGAATTCATTTTACCTCTTGAATTGGATGTAGATGCAAGTTTTGTCATCCTCTATACATTGTTTAGTCACCTCCTTATTCTCTCATTAACTCTTTGTTGTTTCCTTCAAATGACCTATTTGTTTGTTGAATTACATCATACAAAAACACTTACAAATAGAAGTCTATATGTATGCTAATGATTTTTTAAAACAAAATATCAAAATAGAACGAGAATGAATTTACTTACCTCTTGAATTGGATGTAAACCAAAGTTTGCTCAACCAATATACAAGCTTGAGTCATCTCCATATTATCTCATAACTTCTTGTTTTTTTTTCTAATGACTTGTCTATCTAGATTAGTTCATGCACAAATGATAATGAAATTGAAGTGAATAATTATTTACTAGAATAGAAGAGAGAAAGTGACCAACTATCCATGCTTCATTCTTTGACTTATTCGGTCTAAAATCTTTGCTTTTACTTTTGAATGACTTGTTTGTTTGTCTAGATTAGTTTCATGCACAAAACATAAAAAAATTGAAGTTAATAGGTATGAAATTAAAGCTAATAGTCAAAACAGAAAAGAAAGTTCAAGGCCTATGAGAACTTACATTACTTTGTGAGAGTCATTAACTTTGGTATCTCCATCTCTGTTCAAACTTCCTTTTCTACAAACTCATGATATGTTGAATTTTATGAACTCAACAAAAAAAAAATCATACATAATTCAGTAAGAGTATTGAATTAGAAGAATGAAGAAAGAAAGTAAATTCAAAAATGCGACTTGATATATTTTTCCATCTTTAGAAAACAAGAACAAGTCAATTCATTGAGAAAAAAAAGGAAGAAGGAGAATATGGTTAAGGATAGAAACACACTCGCATCAACCAAAGGATGGTTAGTGCACAAACCAAACTTGAAGTCCTTTCTTCATCACATGAAAAGACACACTTTAATAGATAACTTGTAAAAAAAAGAAGAAGAAGGAAATGGAGATTGAGTCTTGGATTAGGGAAGTATCGTTCACGTGGCATCAACCAAATGATGCTTGGAGTACAAACCATTGGAATTATACTCGTTTTACAAGGAACCAAACCACACGTGTGAAGTGGTTGGGGGAAGCTAAGTTGTTCTACAACTACTAGACCTTTAAGGTCCATTTTAAAGATTTAATGAATGTTTCGAAGTGAAGAAGGATCCACTTTAGGTGTTCTTTGTAAGAATGTGAGAAGCTATGTCGATGAACATGATCTAAGTCCGTAAAAAAGAAAAACTAATCGTAATTCGTGAAACGTTATTTGGAATAAAGGTTGTCATGAAGAACTAAAATGAATTTTAATATGCTTTAGTGACTCGAGCTTCTATCTTTGGAACACTTGGAAACAAGCCTAAAGAAGTAATCCTATTATTAAAAAAAAGATTTGCTTAGAGCTTAAAAAGCACGAGATATGGTAGAATAAAGTTTACTTCCAATCAAGTGTATGCGTACTTTTCCTTTTCGTAAATGTTTTTTCACTCCCATGATTCTAAAGTAAATGCTAAGGTCGATCACCCCACCAAGAATTCTTTAAAGTATAGATCACTCAATTCGAGTTATTGCGATTCATCCACCAAAAATAAAGGTGCACCTTAGTTTTCGGTTGTTCAACCGAATAACTATAGATCTATAGACGATTAACTATGAAGTTCCTACGATTTTGATCCACTAAAAAGGAAGGTGCACCTTACTTTTCTGTGGTTCAATCATGAATTCTAGAGTTAATCATGCTTTACTCTAATAATTCTAAATTGAGTTAACCTCCTAGAAATTTTCCTATTAGTATATGATTGGGAAAATAGCATGTTGAAATGATCGATATGTGGATCCTCACTTTTAGAAGCCCGTAATTGCCAATAGGATATTACTTGACAAGGTCTAATGAGGTGCATATCATGGTTAATGTTTGGATTCCAATAGACGGTTAATGTTTTAGAATGATATTTTAGTGAGCTACCAAACCACTTATAATATGGCATAATGTAATGAACTATGACGGTAAGATAACAACATTCCTAATGTTTTAGGTTTTGAGTTCGAAATAAATTAGCTAAATCAAGATGTCTACTTAGTCATAAATAGATATCTCATCCTAAGACATCTAAAGCCACATTATAAATAATAATGACATTCAGATGAACTTTAAACTAGCAAGTTTTGGGCTTGGTTATAAGGATTACAATTCGTTCATCTATGTAACAAATTGAAAAAGTATTTCAAAAATACATATGCCTATAACTTTATATACAAATAATTGCAGCTCTACGAAACAGGGTAGAAAAAAATAACAATCTCTAAAACTTGCAACGATTGAATTAATTTCACGACTACATAAAAAACTATTGCAAACATAGAAACATTTATGGATTTCACAACTATTTTAGACCAAAAATTCAACCTATGACATTTTTTTATATAGTTTAAATTTTAATTATGAGAAGTAAAAAAAAAACTGACTACGAATGAGTGCTTGTATTAGGAGAATTGAGTCCAGAAATGTGGATGCTTGTGAAGTGTTATGAGTGAATATAGTAATCCACTTTGATAAAAATAAAATGAATAAACACATTTAGCAAAATTATTGGACATAGACCCTAGTTTTGTCAACAGCTAGACATGTTTGCGTCATCTCCCTATTCTCATTTAGATTCTTGTTGTTTCGTTCACATGACTTGTTTATTTTCTTTGATTAGTTTATAACAAAACAAACAGAATTTGAATTCCATAATTAAACAAGTACAAACAAAAATCAAGAGAGAATAGTAAGTATATAGTTTTTCTATGAGAAACTATGCCATAAAAAATTCAAAAGAAGAAGAGAATGAGAATGAATGAGATTTACCTATTCAATAAGATGTGAACCCTTGTTTGGTCAACCACAATGCATGCTTGAGTCATTTTCCAATTCTCTCTTAACCTCTTCTTGTTTCTTTTACATGACTTGTTTGTTTCTTGGATTAGTTCATACACAAAACATTACGAAATTGAAGTCAATAAGTAGTAATTAGAAACTAAAATTTAAATAAAAAAAGTAAGTTTATTGGTTTTAAGAAACTAAAATTAAAAAGAGAAAGAGAACGAATTTATTTACCTTATGAATTAAATGTAGATCTTAGTTTGGTCAACCTTTATACATAGTTGAGTCACCTCCTTATTCTCTCTTTAACTCTTTGTTGTTTACTTCACATGACCTGATAAGCTCCAAGGTTGCTTGGTTTTACAAAGTTCGAGGTCCTTCTAGGATCCTTGTAAAAACTCACAAATATGGAAAATCTCAACACTTGATTCCAACCAAGAGTTAAGTTAGAATGGTGAATACACTCTTAGATCTCACTTAGATTCTGTGATGGTCACTCTTAGATTCTAAGACAACTCACTCCAGAATTAGTTTGATCAAGACTAATCAATGAATGGATTTTTCATTCAAATCTAAAGCAAGATTTGAAAAAAAAAGACAACACCAAAAGGGGGTCAAGAAAACTCAAAGTTTGATATCAATATTCTATCCAAAATGAGGTGTTACAAGCCCTTTTTAAGGCCAAAATTTCGTGCATGGCTTGGAATACAA
>JBBMEG010080551.1:0-11334 GCA_037832605.1 Cyclanthera cordifolia | reverse complement strand
ACCGTTACATCGCCATAAGTGAGCCGCAACGGTTACAAGGCCGGCTGCTATAAGAGTCAGTTCATTTCTCCCTTGAAGGGGCGATTCCTAAGCTAAGTACCTTAAGCTAGTCCTTGTTTTCTTACTTATTTCCTATTACCATTTTCCGACTTAGGCATCGGAGGCCCTGCGGCTCACACCACACTGGTGTGCCCTAAACCTTTCTGTTTTGCAGGCCCTTTTGTCCTCTACTAAAACAAATAGTACTGTGGATAGACCGTTGACCATTTTTCGGCATCAACAACTTTAGTTTGAACTATTTATTTATCTATAGCATAAAAAAACAAACAAATGTTTTACTGGAGAATGTGGGAGGAGAATTTTTTTTTTTTTTTTATTAACTATTTATTTTAGGGTATTTTTCACAAAAAGTGCAAATATTAAGGTGAAAAGAAAAATAAAAAATCGACAAAATCAAACATAATCAAACTGATTTAATGGATTGATTAGATTTTTTAGAAAAATATTGATCATTCATATTTTAGAAAACTGAACTATATGGTTTGAATTCTGTTCTTGATGAAAATTCTCGAGGGAATCAACAAAAATCGAACCGAACAAACATATAAATACTAATAAAGATAATATTATATTGATTTTAAACTTTATAGAAGAACAAATGTAAATATGAAATACAAAGTAAAAACATGGTAAATATTGTGATATTTATAAAAACTATTGTTTTTTGTTAGTAAAATTAAAAATATTTAAAATCAAAGAGTAAATCAGGCAAAAAACTGAAAAATAAATAAACATTTTTATTGTAATCAAAATGGAAAATCAAACTAATTATTTTGTCTTTTATTGACTATTAATTTTAACGTAATTATTGAAAAAAATTGAAAATATTAATTCGATGGTTTGTTAGTTCAAAACCGACAAAAATCCAATCGAAACAACTCCTAACAAATATCCCTATTTTAGAAGGAAAAAATTTGAAATTTGACAAAAACCAATTCAACCACTTGATATGTTTTTATAAAATAAAACATGGAAAACTTGTACAATTCAAATAAGTGTAACTAATAAATTTTAATGAAGTGAACTAAAATTAATAATTTTAATTAACTTAACTATTTCATATTTGTTATATATGAAAAAATATTTTCATAAAACTGCTAAAATTAAAATAGGATGATAAAATTTGCTACATATAACCAATTTTCTTCATTTCAATACTGAAGTAAACTTGACCATTTTTTAATTTATCATTGAAAAATGGTACAGACTTCAAAATTAATGAAATATGTAATTGAATAATTTAAAGTACATAGCAAGATGAACTATTTGTTTCATTTTATCCCTCGACTTTTAAAAATCTAAATTTAGTCCCTAAATTTTGAAAAAAAAAAATTTAAAATTATTCCTTATAGTAAATTTAAAGTCAATTTTGTTCGAAATTGGTTCAATAATGTAAATAATTGTTAACACAATCAAACATAAAATGAGAAGATATTTTTAAATTTTATAGAATAAGATAATAATTTTTTTATAGATAAATAAACAAATTTTTTTCTAAGGACAAATTTTAAGTTTGTTTGAATGTTCAGAGATCAAAATAGAACAAACTTTAAGTTTATGGACTAAAATTGAACTTTTAAAAGTTCAATGACTAAAATAAAACAAAACTCAAAGTTCAAGGACTAAAATTGGAATTATAAATGTTCAGGGACCATAATTGAACAAGAGTGAAAGTATGGGGATGAAAATAGTATTTTACCCTGAATTTTATTCAAAAAAAATGACAAAATATGAGTATACTTATATTGTTATCATTTTGCTTTAAAGGAAAGATTAAGAGCACGTGAGAAGAGATGAGAAGAGAAGGGAATAAATCATTTCCATCATATATATTTCACTAGGTTGAGGCATATCATTCATTACTTTACTCTTACTTTCTTTCCTTTGCCTTCTATTCCTTAGCCAAACATGTTATAATAGAACAAGTTTTAATGATTAAATGGTTCAAAGGCCCCTCCGCAACCACAAAGAGGTTGTTTGTTTCTCAGTATTAACGAGCTACTAAAAATGAGTTTTTACTACTTTTCTTTAAACAACATTCGAACGAGCTATTGTAATGATCACTTAAAATGATCATTTATTTCTAATCACTCAAAATAATCACTTATTTCTAATTAAAAACTCAAAATAACTAATTATTTTTAATCATTCATTTCTAATAACTCAAAACAATAACTCATATATAACTATAACCGAACGAGCTATTGCCTGTAATAACTCTACAAAAACTTTCATGCAAATGAGTTACTAATTTCAACCACTCTGCAAATAACCATTCAAATTTTTAATAACTCAAAATAAGTACTCAACAATTTCACAGCTAAAAGTTGTTACAAATGTCTCGTGTAGTACTTTTAAGTACGATTACTCACGTTATGTATGTATATGGGTGTTTAGCTCTTGAATCAACTTTATTTATTGAGTACGTTTAATGTTAAAAAGTTTAATAAGGTAACGAGAAGGACATATAAACCGATTGACAAGATTAATTGCCGATGATTTTTTTTTTTTTTTTTTTTTGAATATATATGGGAATTTCATTAAACAGCAGAAATAAGTTCATTACAATGTCTTAGGTCAACAGAAAGAAATGAAATGAGCCATCCTGGGGGCTCGGAAAACCAAATGTTGTTTCGTTCATCTCTAGGATTGCCGATGATTTCATAAGGTTTGTGTCATCTTATTTTCTACATTTACTATGTCTTGTGTTTTTTGTTTCATAGTTTTATTTTTAGAAATGGTTTAATATACAATTTCCTTCCTATGGTGATTTGTTTTAGTTTATATTTTATAATATTTTTAATTAGATCTCAAAATAGAGAGTTTTGATTATAAATAGAAAAATATTTCTCTCAATCCTTCTCAAAGATTTTAAAATGTTGGTAGAAACGTGTGTATAGTCGAAAAATAGTCATGACTTATTTTCAAACGAAATTACTATTTTCACCCAAAAAGATTGTTGACATCTCTTCATCTCTTTGCTAAAATTAATAAATGTAGTTCTCATGCATGATTGGCAATTTGAATTGTCGTACATAAAAGAGTATTCGCACCATTTTTTGGTTTACAATGTTTCTTTATTCATTGAGGAGATCACTACATGCATGTCGAATCCAAAGAAACTCTAAAATCGTAACCTGGGTATAAAGGACAAAGCTACTAATAAATAACATTTAACTCTCACACTTTTTTTTTTGTTAAGCTCAAACATATATATTAATCATGTCCCGCTTGTTACAAAAATAATCACTCATTATGTTATGTCTCCTAATAGATTTCTTGTCTCATATAATCAATAGTCACCAACTCTTGTCGTATTTTCTCACGAACAAACTGGCAATCAATCTCAATATATATATTTAGTTCACTCATGAAACGCTAGATTTGACGGGATATGAATATAAGGCTGGTTGTCGCACCATTATTTGATTGAAGTCAGAATCTTGAAGTCTAGTTCAGCCATGAGTTGATGTATCCACACTATTTCACATACTGGTTGCGACATAACTTACTCTAATTCATCACTTAGACCGCAATAACATGATATCTAAAAGTTGACCTTATACATCTCTCGATCATGCACAATCAAACATCTGAAAAGTATTCAATTCTCATATGACAATGATCTTTGTACAAGATCACATGTCTCGATGCTACCTTCAAATAATACAAAATCTATTGTACAACTGACCAATGATCTACTATAGGAGAGGATATAAACTAACTCACGAGGCGAATGGAATAAGGTAGTGTAACCATAAGATAATTGAGTTTTCAAACCATCATATTATATATCTCAAGGTCTTCAAATGTCTCACCTTCCTACATTAAATGCACATTGCATGGCATTGGTCCCAATTTTCCTAGTTTCCATAGTAAATCAACAACATATTTTTTTCTATTATAGAACTAGTTTCTTCTTATTTTTCAATACTTCAGGCTCTAAGAAGTATTTAAGAAAGCTCAACTATTTAGTGTTAAATTGACTATACGAGAACACTTTTAATGATGATATGTTAGACATATCACTTTGAATAACAATATCATCAAAATATACAATCAGTAAGAAAATACCACTTATCAAGGTGCAATAGAAGACAAAACGATTGGATTTACTTTTCTTCATGCCAAATTGTTTAACTACTTTGACTAAACTTTTCAAACCAAGATCGCGTGGACTCTTTTTTAAACATATAAAGATTTTTCGAAGACGTCATACATTAATTTTCTCCCTCTTAGCAATAAACTCGTGTGGTTGCTCCATAAACACTTTTTTTAATAAATCACCGAGCAGAAATGCAATCTTAATATCTTGTAGAGCATATCTTAGTTAAATAAAATCTTTGTATTAGTTTAGTACTAATTAGCTAATTAGTTATTGGTTAGTTTCTCACAAACAGTCCAATAACAGTCTTTTTTTTTGTACTTTACAAGTCGTATTAAAATGGGTCTTTAATTCATTTTCTAATAAGAGAAATTTCCCCCTAAAAGCCTTGTTTTGGTATCAAAACGATAACCCATCTTGTTTGATTCAATTTTGAGTAACTTCAACTTCTCTTTCCGTCTAAATTCATGGCAAGAGAAGGAGGTACCAGCTCCGTTGAATATGGAACAATGGAGAACCAACTCAATCCCCATTCTCTTCATCCTTCATTTGGTTCAATCTCTACACTCGATACACAACCCTTAATCGGTTATGCAATTGTGTGGCCATGCTGTTGAGTGCGCCCCACCGAAGCTGAACTAACCTCAAATACTTCCCTTTCATGGCCATTCTCTCTCTGGGTAGCTGCTTGAATCGCGAGCAACACACCCTGAATTGCCTTTGGATCATCGACTATATGGCCGCAAAAGCCTCAACACACAATCCAGGAACTACTGACATCACAACCTGAGGGGTTGCTGGTGGCTCGATCCGTTGGCTCATCATCCTAGTCCTTCTAGGAACGGCTGGCAACCCAGCACCACGACGTCCACCCCGGCTAGTTTGGCTAGAGAACTACGAGTGATTCATTCAGACATGATCAATAGCTGCAAGAAAAGGTCAACCACTCTGTTCCTCCCCTAGCAACATTCCACATGGTACACAATATAACATTACAATCAATATGTTATGAATTCTTAGTCTACCTATTCATGCTTTCAATCTAGACTCAAATGGTTTACCTGGTGGATATCGACAGCTAAAACCATGGGACTCAACGACTCACAATGCAAGCCTGTCTACAGAATCTAAAACTCTGAGCTATGATACCATTTATAAAGGCTCGACACCTTCATGGGTTCCACTTAGACCTTTACCCTACGTGCATGAGTAAAACAACCTTTAATTTCGGTGACATAGCAAATAAATACTTCATTAAAATAATTTTCAACGAATAAATCAGCCGTTATGGTAAAGCACGTGCGTACCTGTGGTTGGCTATAGAAGAAGGAAATGGTGAGTATATAAAACTCAGTAAGGATTCTTAACTTAGGATCGATACAGGACATAAATGTGATAGCTATAAAGATAGTGAATGAATGAGTAAGTCAACCATGAATTTTAAGCGAAAAAGGGTCGGGGCAACCCGAGGGCTAAGCCATTCCGACCCCTTGTGTTTCGCATACAGGGGCAACCCTACTAGGGATAAGCCTACTCGGATTCGTTACCGTTAATGTCCTCAAGGCAACCCTGATAGGGCTAAGCCACCCCGATTTTGAGATAGATACATCACACAAGTAAAAACCACATATTTCATAAATAAAATCATAAAAATCATATCAAGTTGTCAGTTACGATCATCCAATTCATCTAAACATGCATAATTATTAGACACAGTGGTTCAAGTCAAGGATGTGCCCCCTTATCTTGGTCATGTTCCACTCAAAGTGCTAACAAGTGCCCAAACTACAACTCCTAGACGTTTCTCTGAAAAACAATGAGCAATAAAACATCGAAAAGTTAGAATTAACCCTCAAAACTATAAAAAATGGGTCCAGAGCATCGAAATTACCATGAATCGAGTATCCAGAAAATTTTCAGTAATCGACGACGAGGCGTGGTCGAAAAATTGGCCAAAGAGATGGTCGGCGGCGGCACGTGATGCGGAACCTCGCCGGCGCGTGAACCAGACGCGCAGGGACAATTTCTGCAGACTCGGGACGCCTGGCGTACGCAGAATGGCTAACGCCTGTTCGGGAGGCGCGTTGCTCGACTCAGCAGACAAGGCAGGCTCGAGCGACAGAACCTACGCTCATGATTGGACGACGCATAAACCCACACCCTTTTGTCGGTGATGCTATTAGATGTACAAGGGAACACACGCGGTGATTGGTCACGCGTTCCGATGAGCTGAGGGCGCCTGCGATGTTGCAACGTGGACGGTCCTGGTTTGCTGACTTTGGCGGCTGTGTGGAGCACGAGGTCCGACTATGCTGAAAATGAGGCAGTTGTCAGCGGTTGCAGTTGAAAGATGTCAAAATTTCACAAAAATTGAGAGGATTTTACTAACTGGTGTTGAAAACAATGATTTCATTCAAAACCTTAATCATTTGTCTCCTTTTGGCATTTTATATAAGACAAAACGGCTGGAAAAAATTATAAAAATGCTAGTAAGGCAAAAATGACCATTTTACCCTTAGTATTCAATTTCCTACTTCACAACTCTCGAGATAAGACTTTAATAACCATAAATAACTCAAAAATAATTTCAAAGAGACTCTCGGGAGTCGTGGTAAGCCCAAAATTGCAAAACTAGCCTTGTAATTTAGGGAGGGAAAAGTCAGGACTCTTACACCTTCTCTTACTAGATATAGATATTTTTTGACCTTAGTAGATAACTGTTCGAGATATATATGGATCTTCTTAATGCGTTCTAAATCTGATGCTCTTTCTATTGTCCCAAAAAATTTTAAGCTGGTACAAAATCAATACTCTAGAAATATCAAATTTTTTCGCTCGTATAATGCTTCTAAGTTAAGATTTGTCGAGTTTTTTGCCTCTGTAGCGACTATGCATCAGTTTTCGTGTGTTGAAACACCACAGTAGAATTCAATTGTTGAGCAAAAACACCAACACCTGTTGAATATTGGAAGATCATTGTTTTTTTAGTCTAAGGTTGCTCTTGGTTTTTGGGCAGAATTTGTCTTGACAACAGCCTTTATTATGAAGTGTATTCCAATGCCTCTTCTTGATAATGCTACACCATATTCTATTATTCATAAGCAAGATGTTGATTACACTTCCTTATGAACTTTTGACTATTTATGTTATGCATCAACCCTACATGTGAATCGTAGTATGTTTTATCCTCGTGCTAGAAAGTATATGTTCATTGGCTATCCAAATGGCATAAAAGGTTACGAGTTGTATGATCTATAGACTCAGGATAATTTTGTATTTCGTGATGACGTTTTTTGTGGAAATCAATTTCCTTTTCAAGAAAAGAATTGTTCCATCAAAGAAATGCACATAAGTTCTTTTGATAAAACTATTCTACCATATCCTATGGATGGATTCATGCCGAATTATGATAGTTCCACGTCTTTGTCAATACCCAATCATTCAATTGCTTCTGTTCTGTCAAATATTGTTACTGATAAAGCTATGGATTCTGTTGAAAATAATGAGCAGCACACTGAACCACTTGCTGTTGATGAGCAGACTACCAAACCTTATCAAACTGTCAATAGTCATGAAGAAGTCCATATTCCTGCTGAAGTTCTTGGAGAGATTAACATACCTGATAACTCTAATCTTGGCTCCTCTAGTTAATCAACTGATGATCACAATCCTATGACTACATATAACAATGATAGCATAATACCAAATATTAATGTTTCAGGTTTGAGAAGATCCTCTCGTGCTGACAAGTCTCCGATATTTTTTTAGGACTATCATTGTAATCTGCTAATGGATCACTTACCATCTTCAAAAAATGTTTTCTTTCATTTACAAGACTACTTATCATATGATAAATTTTTCGAAGGACATCAAAACTACTTATTCAACATCACAACTATATTTGAGCCTTCGTACTTTCATTAAGCTATTCAATTTCAACATTTGTAAATCAGCAATGGATGAAGAAATTGTTGTTATGGAACGTAACTTAACTTGGAGCATTGTTCCTCAACCTGATGGATCTCATGTTATTGGAAGTAAGTGGGTTCACAAAGTAAAGTATAAATCTGGTGGTACTCTTGATCTTTATAAAGCGGGACTCAAAGGGCTATAATCAGTTAGAAGGCATAGATTATATTGACACATTATCCCATGTTACAAAAATGGTATCGGTTCAAGTAGTGTTATCTCTTGCATCTTCTTTCAATTGGTCTTTAGTACAGATAGATGTTAATAATGCATTTTTGAATGACGATCTTTTTGATGAGGTTTACATGTCCAAGCCTCCAGGATATTACAAACACCTGTTTTGCAGTCGAGAAAGACCTATGGTTTGTAAATTGCAAAAGACCATTTATGGGCTTAAACAAGCATCATGACAATGATTTTCAAAATTCTTAAACGTCTTGATAGCAAATGGTTTTGTTCAAAGCAAAAGCTAATTATTCCTTGTTTACTAAAGGAACAGGACAAGCTTTTCTCATTCTTCTGGTTTATGTAGACGACATTTTGCTTACCGGTCTAAACTTGACTCTTCTTAGCGATATTAAATGTATGATGCATATGTTAAAAGATCTCGATAGCGCAAAATATTTTTTAGGCCTTGAGTTATCTCGGTCTGCTACTGGTCTTTATATATCACAACGCAAATATGCCCTTCAATTGATTTAAGACTATGGGCTTTTAGCTGTAAAACATACTGTCCATCCAATGGTTCCAAATAAGAAGTTTTATGTTGAAATTGGTAACCCATTAGACAACGCTTTAACTAATAACTATAGAAGGATTGTTGGTCGCTTGTTATACCTACAAATAACTAGACCATATATTGCATTTTCTATTCACCAACTTTCTAAGTATGTGTCTAAACCATCAATTGAATATTATTCAGCTGCTATGCATCTTCTAAAGTATGTAAAAGGGATTGTTGGACAATGAGGGTTATTGAAAAAGACAGATTGTTTTCAAATAAAAGCATTTATTGATTTTGATTGGGGTGGCTTTTTGCATACCCAACGATCGATAACCAGATTTTGTATTTTTTTGGGGAAATTTCCTAATCTCTTGGAAGACAAAGAAACAACCTATGGTTTTCAGATCCTTAGCAGAAGCAGAGTATCAGGTCCTAGCCAATGTAGTTAGTGAGATAACTTAAATATACTCCTTACTTGCTGATCTGAAAATTGAATCTTTAGCACCATCTTTAGTGTTTTGTGATGATAGAGCAAAAACACATTGAAATAGACTGTCATTTTTTCTGTGACAAGATTGATGAAGGAAAGATAAAGCTTCTGCCAATCACTTCGAAAAACCAACTAGCAGATATGTTCACAAAAGCTCTACCTTCCTCTACTATCCAAAGTTTCATGGTCAAGATGGAAGTGTCGAATTTGTATACACATTCATCTTGATGGGGGAGTATTATAGCATATCTTAGTTAAATAAAATCTCTGTATTAGTCTATATAAGTTTAGTACTAATTAGTTGGTGAGTTATTTGTTAGTTTCTCACAAGCAGTCTAATAACAGTCTCTTTTCTGTACTTTACAAGCCTTATTAAAAGGGGTCTTTACTTCATTTTCTAGTAAGAGGAATTCCCCCTAAAAGCCTTGTTAATATCTAACTAGTGTAAAAACCAATATTGAGAGACCGTTATAGAAATGAATAACCAATAGAAGTGAGTTTAGTGATAGGAGAAAATTTATTAAAATAATCAAATGTGTCTATGAGTAAACATAACCTGTAGTAATCAGGTGACCATGTAAGCGAGTAGTTGATCCATCAAAGTTAACTTTGACTGCAAACACTCATTTACATCAACATGACCTTCTTGTCTAACAAAAGAGCAACTAATTCTCTAATATCATTTCTATCTAAGGCATAAATCATTTTCATCGTCGCATTACTTCAACCAGAATAAAACAAGGCTTCATGAACACTTTTCAGAGTCGAGACCGAATCAAGACATAAAATAAAAATATGTCAAAGAAGTTAGGACACACAAACATAAATCAAATAAGTGCAAGTATGTTTCCTCTTTTTTAGGACAATAAGAAGGTCATCACTAGGTCATAAATCTAATTGAGAAGAATTATTATGAATCATACACTCTTCTTGAAGTTTGGGCCCCTTTAAGGTTAATTTGAGCAATGAACGAAGGAGGAAGCAAGGGAATGGACTTTGACTTGGACATACTAGATGTTGATGTATGACTAAAGTTGTATATATAAAAAGATCATTGTCTCCTTTCACACTCGATCAACCAATGGGTTGAAATACGTCATATCGTCGAAGCACGTGACACCACGAGAGATAAGATACCTATTTAAGCTTGGACATTGGCAACAATAGCCTTTCTAAAATCGAGATTAACCAAAGAAGATACATTTCAAAAGACTTGGGATCTAGTTTTATTAGATATATGGATGAATGTCTTAAACAAAACAAGTAAAATCAAAGATTCTTTTGCTCCATAGGAAACTCAAGTTTTCTTGAAAAAAAAGATTAAACTAGTACTATGATCTTGAAGAACAGACGACGACACCCAATTATTCAAAAAATATGCATTCTTGATGGCACACCCAAAAGTGCTTAGGAACACAAAATATTAAAATTCTATATTAGACACGACAAGATAAGGACCCTAAATATTGAAATGAATTAACTCAAAAGGAGATGTTGTTCGTCTGTCAATTATAGGACTTAAACGGGGAAGAAACGAGGAATCAAAGATGAGAAATACATTCTCGTCTCCATTCTTATTTAGCTCGCAAAAAATATTTTCATTCACACTCCTTCCTCATTCCAGATTCACCACCTCCAAACCTGGTGAAATAAATGGACATCTCTGTATAAGAATATCATAAAAGTCTTTCCTGTTTACCATAACGGTTGTTCATCTTTCATATCGGTTGATTTGCAGATATTTTATGTTATTATTTCTTCTGAAACCGTCTCATTAGTTAATACGTTTCGTTCGTTTGCTTTTTTTTTTTTTCTTTTTTTTTTGAGAACTTAATAATTATCAATTAATTGTCCCATTACCAATTTTTCATTATGTTTTCAATCATAATACGTATCAACGGACGAGTTAAATTTTGTTAAGAAATATGCACTTTAAAATTTGAAAAGTTATTCTAAAAGATGAATGACAAGTGGATGGATGGATGT
>JBBMEG010080549.1:0-11336 GCA_037832605.1 Cyclanthera cordifolia | reverse complement strand
CTCTCACTGGGCTAGCATTTTCGATTTTTTCAAAGTGTGGGGAGACTTGTTTTGCGTTTTGGATTTTTGGAAAGCATCTGTCGCGCCTTACTTTTTCGGTACATACCCTCCTTTTTTCGACTTCATGCTAACGGTTAGGCATATTTCCGAAAATCCCACCTTTACTTAGGCACTTTTTTCGATTTTTGCCCGTTACATATGTATGCACGAATTTCTAAGATTATTTAGGCTCTTTTTTCAAAGACTCACCTATTATAGTACATTTCTGAATTTGTGGGCTACTTAGGCACTTTTTATAAAAGTCTTGCCCGTTTAACTTTCTTTCGAGATTTTTAGGCTACTTAGGCACTTTTTATAAAAAGTCTTGCCTTTTTCACCGCTTTTTGAAACATTTAGGTTACTTAGGCACTTTTATAAAAAGTCTTGCATTTTTCACCATTTTTTGAAACATTTAGGTTACTTAGGCACTTTTATAAAAAATCTTGTCTTTTTCACTGTTTGTCGAATTCCGTAGGGTACTTAGGCTCTCTTAGAGACTCGCCTTTTCCCTAACTTAGTTACTTGCAGATTATTCCTTACTTTGGCTGTCATGGACCCCTCGTCTGACTACGAAATCGAATCCCTGCACCTTCGGACTTCCTCCTCGCTTAAGAGGACTCGGCGGAGAGCCCTGGCGGTGGGGTCGGGATCTCAAATGGCTGCGTCCATTTTAACTCAGGAGGACCTAGATAACCTTACGACCCAATTCTTTATTCCTGCCGAAATCACCCTTCAGCTTCCACTGGCTTCGGAGACATACGCCCATCCTCCTTCGAGCGAGGTGGCCCTTTATACCACCATGTTCGATAGAGGAGTTCGGCTTTCCCTCATACCGTCTCTTCAAGAGTTATTCGGTATGGTCGGGCTGGATCCAGCGCAGCTAGCTTTCAATGCCTAGAATGTCTTCTTCAGTGTTCACAGCCTTTGGGTATACACCGTCTTCGAGGGTCCCTTCAGCGCTAGAGACCTTCTGTCGCTTTACTGCTTCTGCCAGCTTCTTGATGCACTGTGGGCTGCTACCTGACCCCCATAAGCAAGCTTTCTCCTTTGGTGGCGTGCCTTAATTTTCAGAAGTGGTGGAAAAAGTGCTGGTTCTTCGCTGGAGGACCTTGGGCGGCCCCAGGCGCCGAAGCCTCGCTGACAATTCCCATTGCCTTCGGGACATATGGTATGCTTACTTTCACCTTAACTTATCTACCTTTTGGCACCGTACTAACATGTTTGTTTACAGTGCACAGGAAGCTAAATCTCCGCTCCCGGGTAATGAAGTTTTACGAGACCATCATGACCTACCCCGAGGAGGTCACTCGCAGCGTGCACTACCTGACCACGAACTCGTTGGCGCTTTACAAGCTTCTTCCACATTCGGCAGTGCCAGCTGATTCTAACTCGAAGTCACGCGTCCTGCAGAAGGGATCCGCTTCAGGTATGCAGCTTACTTTTTCTTCTAACTTAGCATGTCTTGAATACTGGAAATATGAGTTAACGCGTTGTACCGTGTTCAGTCGCCATGGACTATGAGCCTTCGCTGAGGCGCGCCTTTGATGTTGTGACACGCCAAATGTCTCGCCCCCTGTTAGACCTCCAACCGACGATACGATGGACCTTACTTCGGAGGGCTCTCTTCCACATGGTGACGATGAAGATCTTCCTTTTCTTGAAGTCCTAGAGGACTTGGATGTTGGGTCGGACCCGGAGTTTGACAGACCCAACCTCGGATTTGACCAAGTCCCTTCTCCGGCTCGGACCAACTCGTGCAGGCCTCAGACGCCAGTACACAGCCTTCCTCCTTGATTCGACTCATACCTTTTGTTAGGGTCGCACTGTCCTACTTTGGACCCGCATGAGGAAAACACTTTGGCCTCCAAATTGTGGAGGGAAGTGGGGTTTTCTTCATCTACTTTTCCTCTAGGAGATGCCTCCTAGGTCCTGAAAGAAGGGACTCGTCTGATGCACAAGGTATAACAACCCTACTTTTTACGGCTATACGTTGACTTGAGTACGCATGCTAACTTGTTTGGTTTCTTTTTGCAGGCATTCATGCATTTTGCCTCAGCTTCTCGTCACCTCTCGGAAAACTTGCGTCACGCCCGCTCTTCCTTGTCTATCAGTACTGACAACTGACAAGCTTAAGTGGGAATTGGCATAGGCTTAAGAAGCCCAGCGAGTCACCGAGGCTACCTTAGCCATCTCTTGTACTTTCGCTGAAACGACCTGGAGTCTAGCTGCCCGCGCACGACAAGATGACTTGGCCACAATTGCCCGCCTTCCACGAGAGTTGGATTATGCTGAAGAGAAGCTGAAGAATGCTGCATATCTGGCTAACCTTGTGAAAGGTTCTCCTATATTTGTGATTCTGGAAAACAACGTCGACGAGGCTGCCATCGCCTGGGCACTAGACCGAATCCAAGAGGGGGTTAGCTATGGCAACCTTCTTCCTCTCTTTCGGTCTCTTTGTTCCAGCACTGCGGAAAGAGTCGTCGACCCTTCCCTACCAGCCTTCGAGTCCGGACTTCCAAGCGATCCAACCCAAGTTGTTTACTATGACTCCCGCATCTTTCAAGGCGTGCCAGACAGAAGTGAGGCTCTTCCAGCTAGGACACCACCTGCCCCAGCCGGACCTATCCGACCATTTTCTAGCAGGCGCAGCTTAGGATGGCCTTGATGACTTTTACCTTGCCTTCAATTTTACTTTGTAGCACTTTATTTTACAGTTTTTACTTTTTCCTCTAGATTCTAACCTAGGAACTTTTTATTTGGAATGAAATGGTGAACTTTTTCTGATGAACTTTGTTCTGCTTTCTTCTCTATCTTGTATACCTTCAATTTAAGTTTATGAAAATAAAGTCAATATACTTAAATTAAGATGGACAAATGAGAAAAATAGAACTTTTTATTCATAAACAACTTAAATTACAATCTATTGAAAGTATTTTTTCAAGTGTTCAATCGCTCCAAACATGGAGGACTTCAATGTTGTAGGCGAAATTGGTGTCGCCTTGCCAATTCTGTGCAGCAGTTTGGCGAAGATGCTAGACTTGTCTAGGATCTTTACCGCCATAGTTTTTTCCGCCTTAACTTCACATGCGGCCTCTGACTTTTCCAAAGCATCGACTTTGGCGCTTTGGGACCCGAATACTTGTCTTATACCCTCACAAGATATGTTTCTCAGACAGCCTCACCTGGAACCGGTCTCTTTTTAACAACCTTTTACTTCGGGACTCTTTACCACGCCCCGTAGGGCTGTGTGGTAACATTCCCTCGAGGACAACTGTTCTCCTTTGACTTGCCCCACCCCAATAGGAGTAAGGAACTTTATCACCTGGTGGTAAGTTGACGCGACCGCCCTTACCCCATGAATCGTGGGTCTTCCTAATATTGCGTTGTAGGCAGAATTGTCGTTCAGGGATCAAAGTGCTCCCGCCAAACCCGACTAGGGGTATCAAATTCGGCTTGAGCCTTTCCCTTCCCAGTTTCATGGCGTCGTAAGCTTTCAGCGACATCACATCCACCAAACTGCCTCCGTCGGTGAGGATCCTTCTAACGCGGATGTTGGTTATGGTCAGGGATACTACTAAGGCGTCGTTGTGCGGCTGGTAGAGTGTTACAGCCTCCGCAGTAGTGAAGCCCAATTGCTCGTCCACTACTTCCATTATGCGCACCTCTTCGCCCCTTAGGGTGCCTCTGGTCTGCTTCACCTTATCCTTCCGACTTTGGTTGGACCCTCCGCCAGCCGGCCCTCCGATGATAGTTCTGATTTTCGGCGGTGATGGTGACTTTTCGCCTCCCTTTTCTTGCTAGGGGACTCAGACGCTTTTTCTCCCTTTCCCACGTACTTGTCCAGTCGTCCTCTTTGAATGTGCGACTTTATGGACTCCTTCAGGTCATAGCAGTTCGAGGTAGCGTGGCCATGGTCCCTGTGAAATAGGCAGTACTTGCCCCTATTTCTTTTGTTCGATCCTGCCTTAATCCGGCTTGGCCACTTCAGCTCCTCCTTATCTTGAATTTCCATCAAGATATGCTCGATAGAAATTTCCGTGGGAGTGTATCTCTCAAACCGACTAGGGGGTACCCCTTGTCGTTCGACCTTCTCTTTTTTCACCAGGCCTTCCTCCGTCCTACGTTTTCACGATTCTTTGTAATCAGCCTCGCGACGCCTGTCTGACTTCTCGCGCTCTAGAAGGGAGTGCCTTCCTTCTGTGCCTCCTAGGGAGTTAACTAGCTCCCTGTACTCATGTTCTTTTATGCCCTGGTTAGAAGCCCAGCATAAGTGAGTTGAGTCTTTTTCACCAGCGACCACAAGAATTTCTCATCACTTAGTCCGGCAATGACTGCTGCGAGAGTCGTGCTGTCGGAGTACCCTTCAACGTCCAGCGCCTCGCCGTTGAAGCGGGCAATGTACTCCCGAAAGGTCTCCTGGCTTCTTTGCCTCACGGTCAGTAAATGTGTGACCGGTTTCTTCTAATCTCGCCTTCCAAAGAATTGGGTGACGAATGCCCTGGCCAGCTCTCTGAAAGAGGCAATAGACTTGCACTTGAGCTGCTTGAACCATCTTCGGGCTGGTCTTGTGAGTGTGAATGAAAACGCTCTGCACTTGATCGCCTATCGGACTCTGTGGAGTTCCATCCACGCCCAATAGGAGTCTAGGTGCTCTACTGGATCAGTAGATCCATCGTACTCTTTAGTTGCAGGGAGCTTGAATTTTGCTGGGACGGATTCCTCCACGATTTCGTCAATAAAGGGAGGATCGACCTGGTCGACTTGGCTGTCCAAGTCCAGTCTATCTTGGTCCTACGACTTCTTCATGCTCCCCAACTGGTCTTGGAGGAGACGAAGTTGGGCCAGCCAAGGTTGTGCCTTGGCCCAGTCACACCCCGCCTCTATTCGGTGCTGGTTGATCACATCTCTGAGATCCGCTTCCAAGTCTGATCCCGCCGTACGGGCACTTGGAGTTTCAGGGGATGTGGGGTGGATGACCCTCGCGTGGTACTCCTTGGCTGGCTACTTCGAACTGACTGCATCCGAGAAGACTCCGCTATTTTGGATCCAAATGCGCCTTTTTCGGTGCCTTCATGGCTAGAGCTTTCCCTTTAATAGGTTCCCGGACCAATGAAGCTGTCTTTTTCGCCTCAGCCATTTTCTTGGTTGGCAGTCGCTGCACCGCCTCTTGCCTGTTAGTTCCTAGCGTCAATTGTGTGAGCCGGAGGTGGTTGCCTAATAAACTCCACAAAGGGACTAAAACTCTCCTTCATCCCTTGTACATGTTCGTCCAAAGTCGTAAACTTTGGATTCGTACGCTATGGTTCCTGCCTAGCTATCGCACCCTCAGGATCCGGGTGGTTTTCGACATGGACAACGTCATGTACTCTGAAGGCAATTCTTCTCGAAGCGTGCTCGACGTTCGATTCTTCATCGACACCGTGGTGGTGGCCGTTTTCAACATTCAACATTTTTTGCAGGAAAATGGTTTGGATTTTAGCGTTTTTAGGTAGAACACTCTCTCGTCCATACAGACGGCGCCAACTGTTGATGCCGAAAAATGGTCAACGAATATTCACAGTAATGATTTGTTTAACCGAGGATGAAAGAACCTGCAAAAGAGTAAAATTAGGACACACCGGTGTCGTGGAGCCACAAGACCTCCGATGCCTAAGTCAGAAACGGAATTTAGAGGAATTGTTTAGAATACTAAGAATGGCTTAAGAGTACTTAGCTGAGGATTCGTCCCTTGAAAGGGAGAAATGACTTGACTTTTATAGCAGTCGGTTTCATAACAGCTGCACCTCACTTATGGCGAGATAATGGCCAGCCGTTAGAAACGTCCGCCATTAAGCCGGGTATGAATACCGGCATAACTCCTCGACGTTACCCTTTGGAGGTATAACGGTCTTGATTCTGGACTCGGTCGACTCTTTGGAGAGTCCTAACCTCCACGGTCAACCCAATCGGGCTGACCCACTCGTTGTAACGGGCGATGGCGTGGGGTGCAACGCCTCCATACATTACTTGGACTCGGTTGACTCTTCGAAACGTCCTGACTTCCACGGCCAATCTACTCGGATGGACCTACTCGTTGTAACAGGTGACGACACGGGGTGCAACGCCTCCAAACGTTACTTAGACTCGATCGACTCTTCGGAGAGTCCTGACCTCCACGACCAATCCACTCGGATTGACCTACTCGTTGCCGGACTCGAGAAGGGTGAGGCTGCAAGGGCCGAGCCTGAGGGGGTTATGACCTCATTTGGCCGACCCCCGAGGGACCAGAAATGGCGAGGCCAACCCCCAGGGGGTTGGCAAGGGCGTTGGCCGACCCCGGGGTCAGCAATGGTGTGGCCGACCCCCGTGGGTCGACGCCTCCATTTGGCCGACCCCTAGGGGTCATCGTCAGCTTGTTTGTCCTTCGGGTGGATCCCAACCTCTTTTGAGTCTTTCGGGATATTTTTAGCTTACAACAGTTGCTTCTTTCAAGATTTGAGATGTATTTTAAATACTAATTTTTCTTAATCAACTTTTACGAGATTTTGGTGTTCAAATAATTTTCTTTCTGAAAACAAAAAAAACCAACTAGAAGTAAATCTTTTTTATTATAAATTAGCAAAATTGTTTGTTAATTATATTTTCAAAAGTTAAAACAAGTCTGAACAAATTCCAATTATAGAGGTTGTAGTGTCTATAACTCAACTAACATTTTGATATATTAGGTTTGTTCGACTCTTCGAATTCTTCACCAGATGTCACTAACTTTCACTTAACTTTTTTTACTTTTGTAAGCTGCTATTTATATAAGAGATTTTTGTTTTTTTTACTAGAACTTATTACAAAAATGTCTATTTTTAAAAAATATATTATATTTTATATTCGTTCGACCTGTTTTAACTTTTACACAAATAGGTCTATAAAAATGGATGACATTAAAAAATATGATGTAAGTTTAACTATGGTTAATGAGTAGTAGTTTTATATGTTTGAGATAGAACAAGTATTTTGATATTTTGTGATATAAAAGAAAAAACAAATCACCTTTTTTCACTACTACAGATACTACATATAATTTATAGTCATAAAGAACTTACAAGACTAATAATAAGAGTCATTGCGTATTTTGTGTCCTGAAAGATTCAACCTCGACACTTTCTTAAAAGTATTGTGGTAAACCAATTATAGTCATGGTTAAACCACGTATGACACACGTATATTGTCATTGAAGAAGTAATAATGACAATAAACAAGTGTCATAGTCGAACCATTTTTGACATTATGTATATTATAGATATTATTCATCTATTAATTACACATACACATAGTCATTGAAGAATTATCAAGACATGTTATTATTATCATTATAGCTCATATATTGACACTTTTTATAATTGTCATTTTATGTAATGACTATTTATTTACAATATCAATTTTCATGGCCTTTTTAGTATTTATACTTGTTTTGTTTGTGCCCTTACCTATTAAGAAATATATAATATATACCAACAAATCTAAACAGAGACGTTTCAACAAATATCATTTCATATATGACTAAACAAATTGACAATACTTTTGAATTAAAAAAAAAACTTAATGAAATAACAATTGACTTGATAATACTCAAAATTACGTCAACAAATTTATTCTCGACATTGTGACAGCACCATAACTCTGCCATTCCTCTACTGTACTTCCTAACCACCATCACTCATTTATTATTGTTAGTTATTTCGCCTGGTTTTAGCTTTGGTTAGTAAGTTATTGCACATCAGTGTATTTATTTACTCTTACCTACTCTGCTCTCATGTATTTAAGTAGTATTAGGATTTGTAATGAATTAAGTAAGCTAATACTACACTTTCGCTGTTTCCAAAACTCTTCTTTGTCTTTCTCTATTGTTCTCTGTTTTTCCTTCTTGGTATCAGAGTGCTATGGTCGAGATATCCATCGGCGGAACTAAACGAACAAGAGAAGAATCAATCAGCTGAAGAAACCCAAAGAAAGCTTGAAGCAGAGAAACGAGTTGCGAAAGGAAAAGCTAAAATCAACGAAGAGAATCAGGGCATTCTTGTTAAACATCAAAACACTCCGGTTGGGTACCTCACGTGCTCCAATCTTCTGATCTAGGTAACCTAGTTAAATTAGACTGAAACAACTTCTAGTTATGGAAACCGATTGTGCTACCTCTTCTTAGACGACACAAAGTTGAAGGACATTTGGATGGAACCACACCTTGTCCGGATGAACTTTTGGTCATTCACCTTCATATGAAAACCACAAAGAAATGCCGTTTCTAAACCTAGAAAAGGATGTCTGGACTACTACTGACCAACTGTTAGTAAGTTGGCTGTACAGCTCAATGCCACCGGAGATGACAATCAAAGTCAGGGGCTATAACACCGCTCAATCTCTATGGAAAGCAATTGAAAATTGCTACGGTATCCACTTTCGCTCTCAAGAAGACTACAACAGGCAGAGGATCCAACAAAACTGTAAAGGAACAATGAAAATGAGCGAGTACCTGACAAAGATGAAAGAGTATAATGACAATCTAGCAATGACGGGTCATCCCATTGATCCCAAATCCCTTGTCTCATATATCCTTATGGGTATGGACGAAGATTACAACCCAATCGTGTGTGTCCTACGCAACAATGAACCTGACTGGCCGCAACTCCAATTTGAACTTATCTCATATGAGCAAAGGCAAGAAAAGCTGCACGCATTGAGAGGTAATTCTTTTATGTTTCAACCATCTACTAATCTAGTTACCACTAACAAATTTAAGTCCCCTGGTAATTCTTTTATGACTTAACCTCCACGGTCGATCCTTTTTAGGTTGGCCTACTTGACCGATCTCTTTAGAGGTCAACTTTGGTCTCAGTTAACCATTACGGGTTCTCGCCTCTACGGCTCACCCCTAAAGAGGGGTCATGACTCTCTCAATGAAACTCCTAGCTGTAATCAGTAGATTCTAGTCGTCACTCTAGACTCACTTAACTCCTCTTGGAAAGAGGCCTAACCTCCATGGCCCATCCTAGGGGGATCTAGGCCTACTCGTTGTAACTTTTCGGCCACTGCTACTTTACGATATAATGGTTCTAAGGGTTACTCGGAGTTGGTTGACTCGTCCACAAGAGAGTCTTTACCTTTATGGCCAACCTTGTGTGTTTCTACCTACTCGACCGAGTCTCGATCAACTCTTACGGGTTCTCACCTCCATGGTTCACCCTTAAAAAGAGTGGTCCTAGCCCTCTCGGCGTAACTCCTGGCTGTTATCAGCGGATTTAGTCATCACTTGAACTCGGTCGAATCTTAGGAGAGAGTCCTGACCTCCACGGTCGACCCTCGAGGAGTCAAACCTACTTTGGCCAGCCCCAAAAGAGCCAAATTGGCCTTGGCCGACCCCTGAGGGGATTAAGATCGCCATGGCCGACCATGGGGGTCTCGGTCTCCTTTGGTTGACCCTTAGTGGTCAGATTGAGCTTGACCGACCCTCGAGGGATTTTAGTCTACCTTGGCCGACCCACGAAGGTCAAGGCCGCCATGGCCAACCTCTTGGGGTCAAGGCCTTCTTTTCTAACCTCCGGGGGGTCAAGACCCACGGGGGTCAAGACATCTTTTCTGACCCACGAATGGACTTGGCAGACCCACGGGGAGTCAAGACTTCCATGGTCGATCCCTAGGGGGTCGAAATGGGCTTGGCCGACCGCCTAGCATCAAGGTCTTCCTAGTCGATCCCCTAGAGTCAAGGCTTCCTGTGGCCGATCCCTGATGGTTAAGAATTGGCTTGGCTGACCCCCTAAGGGTCAAGGCCTTCTTTGGCTAACCCCTGGGGGGACCGGAATGGACTTGGCCGACCCCTGATTGGCCGACCTCCTAGGGGTCAAAGCCTCTCTTGGCCAACCCTTCGAGGGTTTTGGCCTTCTGGGTATTTCAGAATATTGTAGTCTATACCAAATTTTTATTGAAATGAATTTTGATTTCCACATAATTTAACCAAAACCAATCACCAGCTGCACTAGAAAAACAAAAGTAATTGTTGAATAGCCCTATCACAATTGTGATTCGCAGTTGCCAAATAAATCTAAAATTGCAAAGACGTGGTAAATCTCCTTGGCGCAAATTCCAAATAGCAAAATGGCTAAAACAATTTTACTAAAATACAGTAAATATGGTCAAATTAAAATCGTAACAGTAGAGATAAGTCTATTAGTAGAAAATAAATACAAATCAGCTCTGATACCAACTGGTTGAGAAATTAGACTTCATTTCTCTCAAATTCAAAACAAAATCAAAAGACAAATGAGATGAACAAACAAATAAATAAGAATGATTGAGAAGAGATAACAACATACTAATTTTAAGTGGTTAAAAAACTAGCCCTACATTCACTATTTCATATTAAATTATTTTTATTTATTCTAATTTCTCCCAACTTTAGTTCAATATTGTGTTTAATTATATAAAATATATGCTTAATTTTATGTAAGTGATAAAATGCTAAAAGTTTGGTGAAATTGGTTAAAAAATGCCATTTAAGATGAATTAACCAATGAAAAATAAACAATATTGAAATGAAAAAAAAAATGTTTTCATCTTATTAACTTCCCTTGTATAAAGCATAGAGTTGGAAAAATTGAGGGATTTGGACCCTATTTTTGACTCGAACATAAAGGTGGAAGTGGAGAGAGGAAAAAATAAAATATAAAAAAAAAGATTTTTGAAGGGAAGGAGAGGCGATCTACTCATCTGGGTACGGAGAAAAAGAAAAAACAGGAATTTTAATCTTATTGGTTTTCTGTAACAACAGTGAAGAATTCACCACAAAAATTGGGTTTTGTTTTCGATTCCTTTCTTTATGTTTAATGATTTTCTCTTTGGCAATTTTTATTCTACTTTCATTATGTGTTTAGTCTTTTTGGTGACGGGTGCCAAACACTAATTTGCCCGTCACCAAATCTCCATTTTCTTCGTTTCTCCCAAATTTGAGACCCAATTTTTTTTATTTTTCTGGTCTCCGTTTTCCCTTACCCAAGAGCTCATTTTTCAAACCCTCAAACCCTCATCTTCTTCATCTCAAATCTCCAAACCCTCCCCATTTCTCATCTTCTTTCTCATTTTCATCTCAATTCTTCATTTTCTATCCCCTCTAATCTCAAAAACCCACAAATCCTTAGCAATATAAGATCTTAACACTTGTTTTTTTCTCTTTCTTCTTAATTGTATAGTTTAATTCGTTCATTTTTTTTTTTTTTACTTTCTTCTTTTGTTATATATGTGTAACCAAACTTCTTTAAACTTAAGAAACTTGT
>JBBMEG010080548.1:0-11336 GCA_037832605.1 Cyclanthera cordifolia | reverse complement strand
GGTCGGCGAAGGAGTTGGCCGACCCCCGGGGGGTCGGCAAAGGCTCGACCGACCCCCGGGGGTTCGACGAAGGAGTTGGCCGACCCCCGGGGGGTCGGCTTTGGTCCTTTTGTCTTTTGTTCGGGTCCCGGCCTCTTCCGAAACTACCGGGCCATATTTTAAGTCATAACATTAACAAAATTCATTTCATTTCAATCATAAACAATTTTTAAACATAATTGGTTATGTACATCAAATTCCTTTCTTTATTTAAAAATCGATTTTTTCTTAAATCTGATACGACATTATTTAGAATGAAGTTATTTTTAAAATAATTTAAAAACATAAGAAGAAATTAAAAAAAAAAAAGAGAGAGAGTTAAAAAGCGACGGAAATCTTTTTAGAGATTTCGAGAAAAAAAAAATTTGATGTGCCAAAACCAGGTTACGCGCCCCGATAACCCGACCGAGATAACCCAACATCCTAAACGCCAGGATCCCCCTAAGTCGCCATCATCGAACTTTAATATTCAAAATTTCCAAAAATTTTTCCAAATAATTGATATTCTCTACCATTTTCCATTTAATACTCAAAAGTAAAGCTAACTGATTGTTTTTAGGATTCTTAAGATTTCAGTGATTTTAAATTCATAGGATTCATAACTGTTTTTAAATTTGCAAGTTGATTTTGTAACAAAATAAAAGGAGAACAAGATGTTTGAAAACATCATCTAAAAATAGCATAAAGTGGAGGAAGAAAGATCTAATTTTGTAAATCACAAAGAAAGTAAGAAAAAAGTAAATTGAATATGATTCAAATGTTTATTTATTAATGAAAATTAAAATAATGTCAACAATAACAATAGTTCAAATATTATAAGTGTATGCTCATGCCTGATATTTATCAATTTTTACCTTCTTTTTGGAAAAGATTTCAATCATCTTGTCTTCCTATTGTATTTTATGGAGGTCAAAGTGTTAATTTAAAAATTTATTTAATAGTTAATCTTACGATCTAATATCATACTTAAAATATAAAAGTATATAAGAAATTTTTTTTTTAAGGTAAGGTCAATTAGAAAAACAAGAATTTAAACAAAAACTTTTCAATTATAGACTATAATATACTATTTATAATAATATTTGGAATACTAAATATTTCCCTCGTGATTTCTCTCTCTTGCGGCCTCTCTCCCTCGAGATTTCACTGGCTCTATGTTCTCTCTCGAGCATTCAATAGGCTTCTCTTCTTCTTCTTCCTAAATTGTTTGGGTGTTGATGTAGGTTTCACCGTGAAGCATAAGTGTGTTCGTTGGCTAAGAGCAAGGATGTAGATTTTGGTTTTACTCGGTGCTTGCAACATGACGAAGTTAGGCTTTCCTTCGAGTTACGTTCGAATCGAAATTCATAATCGAAGCTAAAGAAGCAAGGTGCGGTACTTGTATGCTTCGATTTTTTTTGCCGAGAAGGTGTTGTTTGAGTTGGCAGCTTGTAATAGGCAAGGGCTGCCAAAGTTATTAAGGAGTTCGCTGGATTTGAGTTTGGGATTTAGCAAGTTGCTTCGTGGTTTGGTCTTGCTAGTAAGATGTTTGACAAAATGTTTGAGAGAGCTTCGTGAGTTATGTGTTTGCATTGAAGCGTTGGCCCACTAGGTTTGGTTCAAGTTCGTCGAGACTCTATGAAGGCATTGTATGGAGTTGCTCGGTTTGATTCAAGGCTATTAAGCTTTGGGTTAGCCTCTCGGCTAATTTGTTTGCATTGTGTAAGTTATTATTGGTATACTTTTCACCTTTTAAGTATGTGTTGGTGTTGTTTTGGGTTCTCTAAAATGCTTACTTATTTTTTTTTTGTTTAATTTTAGGTTTGGGGACTTAGCTAAAACAATCATTGTGGCTGAAGCCTCGTGCTAGTTGGTTCTTTCAAACCTTGAGTAAGGGACCCGAACGGTCACATAAGCTAGTTGTATTCTTTCTTGGTTTGTTTGTTTATCGTGTTGTTACAACCTTGTTGCTCGTTATTTCTTTATTAAATTAAAAGCAGGTGGTATGTGATCTGGTAGGCTGGAATATGGATTATATGTAATTCCTTGCTCATTATTTTCCTATTGAATTGAAAGCATGTGGTCTATGATTTAGTAGGCTAGAATATGGAGTATACGCCGTTAGTTGCTCATTATTTCCATATTGAATTAAAAGCATGTTATCGTGATGATCTGTTCTTATGTAATGAGCCCTAAACGAATAAGTAGGTAGATTTCTTATGATACGTTTCTCCTATTTTGTACATTTGCAATAGATTATAGGGTCGATGCATGTATTGTGTGTTGAGGTAAGCATCGAGTCTTTTCATTGATAGTGTCAGCATGTCGGCCAGATGGCTTACAATAAACAATATAAATGCAATAGTCAAGATGAAATCAAACAAAACATTTATCTGTTTTGGTTTTAATTCAATGCTAGAAATAAAATGAAAAATGAAACTAACATGCTCTGATTAAGTTCTGGATGCGGCTTACATTGCACCAGATTAAGTTTTAGTAAGAATAGGGTTCCACACTACACTATGGCTAAGGCTTTCTCTTAAAACACCTTCATCAAAATAAGTTTAGCGTTACATGTAGACTAGTTGGATGATTATCTCTAAACTTTACCTACAACATTAAGAGTTGTTAACATGACTTAATGATTATTAACAACTGGTTCTTTCATTACTCCCTCTCTCGAGACAAACTTTGAGCACAGTGAAATACCTTTGAATT
The DNA here is from genome assembly GCA_037832605.1 of Cyclanthera cordifolia. Taxonomy (NCBI): domain Eukaryota; kingdom Viridiplantae; phylum Streptophyta; class Magnoliopsida; order Cucurbitales; family Cucurbitaceae; genus Cyclanthera; species Cyclanthera cordifolia. The sequence goes on along the minus strand of JBBMEG010080548.1, from coordinate 8,600 downwards.
TGTTATAACCTAAAATATCCCGAAAGACTCGGAAGAGGTCGGGACCCGCACGAAGGACAAGGAAGCCATTGGCGACCCCCTGGGGTCGGTCAAATGGAGGCCTCGACCCCCAAGGGGTCGGACAAGCCCAAAGCTCCCGCCGACCCCCTAGGGGTCGACCAAAGCTCCCACCGACACCCCGGGGGTCGGCCAAAGCTCCCACCAACCCCCCGGGGGTCAGCAAAATTCAGTTCCGACCCCCGCGGGTCTGCCAAAGCTCCTGCCGAGCCCACGTGGGTCGGCCAAAGTCATTGCCGACCCCCAGGGGTCGGCCAAAGCTCCTGCCGGCCCCCTGAAGGTCGGCCAAAGTCGTTTCCGACCCTCCAGGGGTCGGCCAAAGTCATTGCAGACCCCAATGGGTCAGCCAAAGCTCCTGCCGATCCCCCATGGGTCGGCCAAAGTCGTTTCCGACCCCCAAGGGTTGGCCAAAGCTCCTACCGACCCCCCGGGTGTCGGCCAAAGTCAATGCTGACCCCCCGGGGGTCGGCCAAATGGAGGCCATAATCCCCTGGGGGTCGGCCAAGACCATTTTCGACCCCACGGGGGTCGGCCTCGCCATTACCGACCCCTTAGGGGTCGGCTAAATGGAGGCCATAACCCCCAAGGGTCGGCCAAGTCCATTCCCGACCCTTTAAGGGTCAGCCTCGCCATTACCGACCCCCTAGGGGTTGCCTAAATGGAGGCCACAACCCCCAGGGGTTGGCCAAGTCCATTTCCGACCCTCCGGGGTCGGCCAAACAAGTCTAAAGATATGGTCGGCCCTTGCTACCTTACCCTTCTCGGGTCCAGCAACGAGCAGGTCCATCCGAGTGGATGGACCGTGGAGGTTAGGACCCTCCGAAGAGTCGACCGAGTCAAGAATCAAGACCGTTACACCTCTAAAGGGTAACGATCAAGAGTTATGCCGGTATTCATACCCGGCTTAATGGCGGACGTTTCTAAACGGCCGACCGTTACATCGCCATAAGTGAGCCGCAGCGGTTACAAGGCCGGCTGCTATAAGAGTCAGTTCATTTCTCCCTTTCAAGGGGCGATTCCTAAGCTAAGTACCTTAAGTCATTCCTTAGTATTCTTACTTATTCCCATAATTCCATTTCTGACTTAGGCATTGGAGGCCTTGTGGCTCACACTACACCAGTGTGCCCTAAATCTATCTATTTTGCAGGCCCTTTCGTCCTCAACCAATAAATCGTACTGTGGATAGACCGTTGACCATTTTTCGGCATCAACAGTTGGCGCCGTCTGTGGGGAAGAAATAGTGTTCTACCCTAAAACGCTAGAAAATTTCCTATCCAATTCCCTGCAAAATGTCAAATATCGAAAATGGCCACCACAACGGTGTCGACGACGAGTCGGACAATGAGCATGCTCCGAGGTGAGTCCCCTCCAGGGAACAGCACATTGTTACTGCTGAGAACCACCCAGATCCTGAGGGTGCAGAAGGTGTACGAGAATTGGAGCATGCAGATACAAAGTTCGCGGCTTTGGAGGAGCGAGTGCAAGGAATGGCAGACAGTCTGAATCGCTTGGTGAAATTGCTTCGGCAATCACCTCGGGCTCAGATAGCTGACGCTGGGAATCAACAGGTGCTGCAGGAGGCAATGCGGCGACAGCCAGTCAAGAAAAAGGCCGTGGCAGAGAAAATAGTTCCGGTAGTTCGGGACCTAGCCAAAGGGAAAGCCCCAGCCACGGAAGCGCTAAGAAAAACGCACTCCCGACACCGAGGACCCGTCGAACAACTTCCACTAGGCGGTAACGGCCGAAGAAAAGAACATTCGGTCCACCAAAGGATCAAAACAAAAACAAGGAAGTCTCCTTGTATGCAGTCTCAGTCCCTCAACGAACAAAGGGGAGGCGAGAAGTCACCTCCACCGCCGGAAGTCAGAGCGGTTATCGGAGGTCCTGAGGAGGAGGAGCCAAATCCAGGTGAGGCTGTCCAGAAGATAGCACCTGTTGAAGATCAGTCCTCTGGGATGGACCTAGACCCCACCTCAAGAGGGGTTGAGCGAGGCAGAGGAGAACCTGCCGAGAAGTTGGAGACTGTACCTTTGCTAAGTGACACGCAAACTGTCAGCATTGGAACCAGAGTAAGTCTGGAGCAACGTACGGAGCTTATAAAATTCCTACGAGAAAATATGGATGTGTTTGCCTGGTCTGCTGATGACATGTCGGGGGTAGATCCAAATGTCATGGTCCACCAGCTAAATGTGGATCGAGATCATAAACCAGTACGCCAAAAGCGTAGGGCATTCAATCATGAGCGCAACGAGGTCATCGCAGAACAAATGGATGATCTGCTAAAGACAAAATTCATTCGGGAGGTGCATTATCCTGAATGGCTGTCCAATGTTGTCTTGATGAAAAAGCCAAATGGAATGTGGAGGACGTGCATTGACTTCACGGATCTCAACAAAGCATGCCCTAAAGACAGCTTCTCATTGCCTCACATAGACCAACTCATGGATGCGACGACGGGGCACGAGTTGCTGACCTTCATGGATGCCTATTCCTGGTACAATCAAATTAGAATGCATCCCGACGACCAAGAGAAGACATCATTTATCACTAGTAGAGGCTTATATTGTTACAATGTAATGCCTTTTGGCCTGAAGAATGCAGGTGCAACCGATCAGAGGTTGGTGAACAAAATGTTCGCTCACTTGATCGGTAAAAGCATGGAGGTCTATGTGGACGACATGCTGGTGAAAAGTAAGCAGGTAGAGGGACATCAGCACGACCTGATGGAGGCCTTCAACACCCTGCGGAAATATAGGATGAAGCTTAATCCAAGCAAATGTGTTTTTGGTGTCCGTTCAAGAAAATTCCTCAGATTTCTTGTACACCAGATAGGAATTGAGGAAAATCCAGAAAAGATCCGGGCTGTGCTGGAGTTAGAACCGCCTCATACGTTGAAGCAACTACATAGCCTAAATGGGAAGGTAGCCGCCTTGAGCAGCTTCATAAGTCGAGCTACAGATAAGTGCCTCCCATTCTTTAAAATTTTGAAGAATAAGGGAAAGTTCGAATGGACCCCGAAATGTGGGAAAGCCCTGAATGAACTCAAGGCCTACTTAGGCGCGACACCACTCCTGTCCAAGCCTTTTCCGGGAGAGGACCTTTTCCTCTACTTGGCAACGTTAGAGAGGGCGGTAAGCTCCATCTTAATACAGGAAAGTGACAGGTGCCAACGACCGGTGTACTATACCAGTAAGATAATGGTGGATGCGGAAACCCGCTATCCAGAAGTTTAAAAACTGGCCTTGGCGCTGGTAACATCGGCCAGACGATTACATCCCTATTTTCAAGCTCACCGGATAGTGGTGCTAACCAATTTTCCTCTACGCCGAGTCCTCCAAAAACCGGACGTCGCTGGAAGATTGATGAAATTGGCGGTGGAACTTAGTGAGTATGACATACACTACCAAGCCAGGCCCTCTGTAAAGAGTCCTTGAAGACCCGGGGATGTGGACGCTTCACGTCGATGAGTCCTCCAACAACAAAGGCTGTGGAGCTAGTTTGTTGTTACAGTCGCGTGAAGAAGATCGGCTTGAGTAATTCCTCCGGTTCAACTTTCAAGCATCCAATAACGAGGCAGAGTATGAAGCCTTAATCGCTGGATTACAGATAGCCAGGGTGGTATGGGCAAAAAGGCTCGCCATCATGAGTGATTCTCAGTTGATCATTAGCCAAGCAATGGGGGTATACCAAGCGAAGGAAAAACGAATGATGGCATACCTAGAAAAGGTCAAGCATTTGCAATCTTGGTTTGAAGAGGTACAAATTCAACAGGTACCAAGGTCTCAAAATGCTAATGCAGATGGATTAGCCAAATTGGCAGCTACTTACGAAACAGAGGTAGCCAGGTCCGTGCCTGTCGAAATCTTAGATAGGCCAAGTATTACCACCGAGCTGCTACACGAAATTGGCGAGGCAGCACCAATTTCACCTACGACATGGATGACCCCTTAACTTGAATACATAGAAGAGGGGAAATTGTCGGTTGACAAGAAGGACGCTCGACGGCTTAAATTCAAAGCTTCCAAGTACGTGGTGTAGGGGGGTAAGCTATATAGGACGGGGTACTCTTTACCTCTCCTATTAGACCCTAGTGAGGCCACCTATGCAATGCAAGAAGTGCATGAAAGCGTATGCGACAATCATGAGGGAGCAAAGTCCCTAGCTAAAAAGTTAGTTAGGCAAGGTTATTTTTGGCCAACCATGGTTGAAGATTCCAAAAGGTACATTCGAGCCTGTGACAAGTGTCAAAGGTTCGCCACCATCCAGAGACAGCCGCCCGAGGTCCTAACTAGCATGATGGGGCCATGGCCGTTTGCATAATGGGGGGTAGACCTTATAGGACCCCTACCAGTTAGGCGAGGCAACTTAAATTTGTAGTGGTAGTGGTGGATTACTTCACTAAGTGGGCCGAGGCTGAGCCTCTAGCAACTATCACCGAGAAGAAGGTGACGGAGTTCATCTGGAGGTGCATAGTGTGCCGGTTTGGGATACCCCAAACCCTTATCACGGACAATGGAAAGCAGTTTGATAACCAAGCTTTCCGGCAATTCTGCTATGAGTTGGGGATTCAAACTAATTTTTCATCTCCAGCTCACCCACAAGCTAATGGGGAGGTAGAGGCGGTAAACAAGATCATCAAGAAAAATCTAAAGACCAAGCTTGAAAGCTTGAAGGGGTCTTGGGCGGAAGAACTCGCACAAGTACTGTGGGCATATCGTACTACACCCAGGACGTCGACAGGCGAGACCCCCTACTCGCTGGCCTTTAGCGAGGAAGCAGTGATCCCAGTCGAGATAGGACTTCAATCCCCGCGCGTAGAGTCTTTTAACCCAACTCAAAATGACCAGCATCTGCGAATGAGTCTGGATCTCCTAGAAGAAAGAAGGGACGCGACCACATAAGGATGGCACGGTACAAAGGCCGAATTGCCAAGTACTACAATTCCCGAGTCAAAGCAAAGCGCTTCCAAGTTGGCGACTTGGTACTAAGGAGGGTAATGCCAAACACCTAGGAACTCAATAGTGGAATCCTAGGGCCAAATTGGGAAGGACCATACAAGGTCACCAAGGTAGCACGCCCAGGCACTTACTATTTGGAGAATATGGATGGGAGCAAAATCCTCCATTCTTGGAACGCTAAACACTTGAAAAAATACTTTCAGTAGATTGTAATTCAAGTGGTTGATGAATAAAAGTTGCTGTTTTTCTTACTCTGTCCATTCTTTTCTTAATTTTTATATTGATATTATTTTTATAAACTTAAATTGGGGGTATATGAGATAGAAATGAAAAAGGTAAAAAGTTCATCATTTCATCATTTCATTGCAAGAAAATAGTTCCTGAGTTACAACTTAGGCAAAAAATAAAGTGCTACAAAATGGAGTCCTACAAAATAAAGTGTAGTAAGGCAAAATAACTACAAGGCAAAAGTCATCAAGGCCCTCCAGAGCTACGCCTGCTGGAAGATGGTCGAGCAGGTCCAGCTGGGGCAGGTGTTGTCCTGGCTGGGAGAGTCTGACTCCTGTCGGGCACACCCTGAAAGATGCGAGAGTCGTAGCGAGCGGCCTGAGCAGGATCGCTTGGAAGTCCAGACTCGAAAGCTGGTAAGGAAGGATCAACGACTCTCTCTGCGGTGCTAGAACAGAGTGACCGAAAGAGAAGAAGAAGGTTTCAATAGCTAACCGCCTCTTGGATGCGGTCTAATGCCCAGCCAATGGCAGCCTCTCCAGCATTATTCTCCAAAATCACGAAAGTTGGAGAACCTTTCACAAGATTGGCTAAGTAAGCGGCATTCTTGAGCTTCCCTTCAGTAGAAGCTAACTCTCGTCGCAGGCGTGTGATTGTAGCCAAGTCATCCTGACGAGCACGGGCAGCTAGATTCTGAGCTGTTTTGATAGAGGTACGTGAGGCGGCTAAGGCAGCCTCGGCGGCTTGTTGAGCTTCCCGAGCCTACGCCAGTTCCCGCTCGAGGTTGTTACTACTGGTGGACAAGGAAAAGCGGGTGTAACGCAAGTCCTCCGAGAGATGGCGAGAAGCTGAAGCAAAGTGCAGAAATGCGTGCAAAGACAGAAGCCAAAAAGACAAGTTAGTATACATACTCAAAGTTAAAGAATAGCTGGAAAAAGAAGAAGTTGTTATACCTCGTGCACAGATGAGCTCCCTTTTCAAGAACCTGGGAGGCGTCTCTAAGGGAAAAGCAGCTGAGGAAGACCCCACCTCATTCCACAAGTTGGAAGCTAAAGTCTTTTCCTCTTTTGAGTCCAGAGTGGGGGGATGCGGCCCTGGCAGGAGATAGGACTCGAATCCAGGGGGAAGGCCGTGCACTGGTATCCGAGGCTTACACGAGTCAACCCGTGCCGGGGAAGGAAGGTGGTCAAAATAGAGGTCCGGACCGTCAAATTTCGGGTCCGACCCTACTTCTAAATCCTCTGGAATTTCGGGGAAAGGAAGGTCTTCGTCATCACCAAGTGGAAGAGAACAACACTTCGAAGTTAGGTCCACCGTTTAATCGGTGGGAAGCCTGGTGGGAGGGGGAGACCTTTGACGTGTTACTGCGTCGAAAGCACGTCTCAAGGTAGGCTCATACTCCATGGCAACTAAACATGGAAAAAGATATCAGTTCACACTTCCAGTGGTCAAAGCATGTAAAGTAAAAGGAAAGAGTAAGTTGCATACCTGGGACAGACCCCTCTTGCGGGATGGCGGACTCCAAGGTAGGATCAACTGGCAAAGGCAATACTGGAAGAAGGTGAAAGCGAGCTAGCGAGTTCGTGGTCACATACAGTGCACTACGAGTGACCTCCTCGGGAAGGGACATCACATCTCATAAAACTTCAATACTCGAGAGCGAGGGCTAAGTTTCCTATCTGCTGTAAACGAAAGTTAGTACGGTGCCAAAGGGAAGACAAAGCCAAGGCAGAAAGAAAGCGTACCATATGTCCCGAATGTAGTGGGAGTAGCTCGCGAGGCATCGGCGCCTGGAGCTGCCCAGGGTCCTCCTGCGAAAAACCAGCGCTCCTTCCATCCCTTCTGAAAGTTGGAACACCCCACCAAAGGAGAGAATTTTCTTCTAGGCGTCAGATAGTAGCCCACGGTGACATCGGGATGCTGGCAGAAGCGATAGAGAGAGAGAAGGTCTCTAGCACTAAAGGGACCCTCGATGCCGGTGTGCACCCAAAGACTGTGAACACCGAAGAAGACATTCCAGGCGTTGGGAGCTAGTTGCGCTGGGGCCAGTCCTGCCATGCCTAAGAACTCCTGAAGGGGTGGTATGAGGGGAAGCCAGACTCCTCGGTCGAACATAGTGGTGTAAAGGGCCACTTCGCCTGGAGAAGGATGGGCATACCTCTCCAACGCTAGTGGAAGCCGAAGAGTGATGTTGGATGGAATAAGGAATTGGGTCCTAAGGCGGTCTAGGTCCTCCTGGGTCAAAATGGACCCTACCGTCTAAGACCCTGACCCCACCACTAAAGTTCTTCGCCAGGTCCTCTTGAGTGAGGAGGAAGCTCGAGGGTGAAGGGATTCGGTCTCGTAGTCGGAGGAAGGATCCATAGCAGACAAAGTAAAGAATAACCTACGAAATTCAAAAGAGGGTGAAAAAGGCGAGACTTTTTCAAAAAGTGCCTAAGTAAACTAGAGCTCCTAAAAAGGGTGAAAAAAGGCAAGACTTTTTATTAAAGTGCCTAAATCACCTAAAAATCTCCAAAGTAAATTAAATGGGCAAGACTTTATGAAAAGTGCCTAAGTAGCCTATGGATTCGGAAAAAGTACTCTAAAAGGGCGAGTCTTAGAAAAAATAGCCTAAATAATCCTACAATTCGGTCATGCATTACGGACAAAAAATCGAAAAAAATGCCTAAGTAAAGGTGAAATTTTCGAAAAATATGTCTAAACGGTATTGCAAAATCGAAAAAAGGATAGTACGTACCAAAAAAAGTAAGGCGCGACGGATGCTCCCAAAAATCCAAAAGGAAAAACGAGTCCCCCCATACTTTGGAAAAATCGTAAATAATAGCCCAATGAGAGGCAATTTTCGGCCAAAGTAGGTGAAAAAGGGGTGTAGTTTTGGCAGGGAATTTTCGGCCATTTCCGACCCCGTGGGGGTCGGACTCGCCATTACCGACCCCTAGGGGGTCGCCTAAATGGAGGCGACAACCCCCAGGGGTCGGCCAAGTCCATTTTTGACCCTCCAGGGTTGGCCAAACAAGTCCAACTACCTCGGGAGTCGGCCAAGTAAGGCTAGGACCCCCTCGGGGTCGGCCCTTGCAGCTGGTTGGCCAAGGAAGGCCAAGACCCCCTCAGGGTCAGCCCTTGCAGCCTTACTCTTCTCGGGTCCAGCAACGAGTAGGTCCATCCGAGTGGATGGACCGTGGAGGTGAGGACTCTCTGAAAAGTCGATCGAGTCCAGAATTAAGACCGTTACACCTTTAAAGGGTAACGGTCAAGAGTTATGCCGGTGTACATACTTGGCTTAATGGCGGACGTTTCTAAACGGCCGACCGTTACATCGCCATAAGTGAGCCGCAGCGGTTACAAGGTCGGCTG
>JBBMEG010080547.1:0-11338 GCA_037832605.1 Cyclanthera cordifolia | reverse complement strand
TATTCATCTCAATTATGCTTTCAATTTGTTTTGTTTTTCTCTCAATTGGATATAAATTTTGAAATTTGTTTCAACAAATATCATCAACTAGAAATTCCATTACCCAGTCTTTCTCTAAAACAATATACTCAATTATTGGATAATTATTCAATAGACAATTTTAATTAATATATTAGACATATTCATTTATTTAATAATTATTGGATAATTATTATAGTAGAGATTTAATATATCATATATATTAATTATATAAATTTATTTATTTATAACATATTGGGTTATATTATTTAATTGCGATTTATTGGATAAATATCAATTAACAATAAATCAAACAATATATGGAAGATATTAGCCAAATTCGAAATTCTCTTCCCATAAATTGGGGAAGGAAAATTTGATCCCCCTAGGGAGGCATTGATATTTCGAATTCCCCATTTAAATTGGGAATGAAATATTTTTTTATTTTTCCCTATATCTTTTAATATTAGATATTTATAGATAGTATATTTTTATAATTTAATGATTCACTTTTCTACCATAAATATGAGACTTGAGAGATCTTCATTCTCAACTCGTTCTCTTTAGAGTAACTCGTCTCTCAAACATAGAACTTTCACAGAAGTTGAGTATTTTTTATTCCTCCCCCATAATCACACATTTGAAAGATTATTCCACCAAGCACTCGGTGGAGCATTGCATATCATGCCTAAAAAATTGGATGATTCAATCAAGAAAGGTTCCAAAGGATTTTGTTCATGATCTTTTCAACATAAAGACCCGCCAGACTAATTCATTGGTGTCATTGAATGTAAGTTTTATGTTTTTATCAACAACAAATTACCTAGGGGTTGCATGTAGATGAATTAATTGGTTCAATTATTATTTAAATTTTTTTAATTATATCCATGCTTTCACCATGTTATCTGTGTTTGAATTGATGACAATGCATCGGAGTCAGCTTTCTCAATTTTCTTTACTATAGTTTTGCAGGGCTTAGACAATTGTTAGAATATCGTAAGCTTCATTATAGGTTTTCCTAAGCATCAAACCATTCTTGGATGCATATAGCATCACTTTGGTTGTCTATTCTAACCTGTTTTAAAATTTTTCCATCTGAAAAGAACATGGTTGGCCCTGATTCGGACACTTTCTCAGTAACTCTTTAAATCTCTCACAGGGTTCACTAATTGTCTTATCTTCATATTGTCTAAATCCAATCATTTAATTTCTCACTTCAGCATTTCTAGTAACATGATAATATTTGGTAATGAATTTTTCATACAGTTTATCTCAAGATGTGATTATGCCAATAGGCAAAGTATCAACCAAAACTTTAGATGTTTCTCTTAAAGAATAAGGAAACAACGTAAGTCTAAGGTCATCTTGTGTTACATCCGGTATTTTAAAATAATTATTAACTCTTAGGAAAGATCTAAGGTGTTGATGTTGGTCTTTAGAAGAAAAACCATGGAACTGTCCAATGGTTGTAACATCTGATACATCACAGATTTCAACTAAAAACATCTTGCCCTAATCGCGGCCTCACGATGCCTAGGATTAAAACATTAGCTACAGGTTAGCAACCTTAATAATCTTATCCCTAACATCCAAATATTGGATGGGGATTAGCAGTCGTATTGCAGTTAACATTGTCAAGCCTAGCCACATTACGTACATCAGGTGTTAGTGTTTTGCCTTAAATGCCTAGTACTTTGTATTTAGAGAGCGAACATTTAATGTTAGACATCTAATGTTAAATTTTAGTTACTAATAATAACTCTCATTTTCAATAAATACAGCTTGAATATTCAAATGTCATTCAGCCTTGTCATGTTAATTGAATTAATGTCGATATGTTCATATTTATTTGGATGTAAACTTGGACAAGTATGTGGAACATATAAGGGGATTCAGTTTCATGTTAATAATAAAAAACGTCTATAGTATATGTACTAAGGCTAGGTCGCCTAAGCCCTAGTAACGTTGTTCATGCAACCAACTCTTCAAAAGTTCCAAAGGACTCGATCCTAGTTGTTCATGTGGAGACATATGAGTGGAGCCGCCTATGTATAAAGAAGTTTTTGCATAAGATGAGACCAGAATTTTATGATTGGCCTAGTAATTCAATTATACACTCGCATAAACTACTTCACTAAAGCATAATAACACTCTTGGTGGAACCAACTTTACAAGAGTTGCAAATGACTAGGTCTTAGTTGTTCATGTGAAGACATATGAGTGGAGGCGCATATGTAAAAAGAAAATTTTGCATAAGATCGAACCAAACATTTTATGATCGAGTTAGTAATTCCATTATAAATTCGCAACAATTACTTCACTAAATATAATCATATGTCGATATGATTTGAATCCTGAGTGGGTTATGAACTTCTTCTTCATTAAAGCGTCCATTGATATGTGAGGGTGAGACCAATCAAACAACGTTAGGTCAATAAGCCTCCAACGTTTGGGATTTCTATAGTGAGTGACTGGGAATACTACATCACAGGAATAAATTCACGCCTTTTATAATATTGAGGATGAAGTAGAATTGTTCCCTTAAGAACAAATTTTAGGGCTTGAAATAAGAGATCACGCCCCTCATTTGCACAAGAAACATTCGTTTTTAATGGGACAATAAAGGACTTGGTCATTAGAGGAATCAATGCTACTTAAAGAGAAAGATGTAACCACAAGGGTAGAACAAATATTTTGACCCAATTGTGAATTATGAACAAGCTCCTGAAGTATCATAAGGAAAATGATCGTTTATATCCATGGACACTAAATTGTCTTATTCATTGGACTTGTTGATCGATGTACGAAAGGGAACTCTTATTTTTATTGTTTTCCCAAAGAAAAACATATGATTGATACACATGCTGATGTCGAAGGTTGACATGGCCTAGACACAGATAGCGGATTGAGGTGTTGATCAGATGTGAGATAAAAGGTGATATCCTACTCATGGTAAAGTGAAGAAGTGGCAGTGTCATTAGATTAGTTATACCTACCAAAGCTTCATCTGACAATATCCTAGATGTCCTGTTTAGAAATAAAACTGCGAGTTATATCTCACCATGTGGGGTGCTTGAACTATCATCACATGTGAGTGTTTGAGTCCTTAGGGCCATCAGGTTGTATCGGCTCATTAGAGGCACTCCCTCATAAGCATCCCTAGTTTGCACAAGTAGGCAAAGGACTCTTAGGGAACTTTTAATCTACATCATTGGCTGGTAGACTTCTCTAGTGTTTGACTAAGGTCATGGATTTCTCTATGGGGTGTTGTCATTTCATGACTCGACATTAAGAGATTTCGGTCTAGTGTACCCTTTGATGATATTGATTATTATTATTAGCTTATAATGTAATATGTGATATCTTTCTTTTACCGTATATATGTTGTACCCTGAGTTGGGAACCTTTCGAATTTTTGAAACCCATTGTTGTCTATGTGAATTTTTCCCCATGTTCTTAGACAAGGATGCTGACCAAGTTGTTGCACTAACTATATGGATCGTTGCAATAGAGTGTAGAAATTATCCTATCACGTTTTAAATTTGCACTTTTGATAATTATTGTTTGCTAAATATTTAAATGCTTAGGAATCCTACTAAGTAACTATTTTTTAATAATTATACATTGACTTTTATCTATTAAGTTTTATTTCATAAATGAATTCTAGGCATGAGGTTTGAGTAAGGTCTATAGGTTTATCCTTTAAAATATGGGATCTTACAATTGGTAACAGAGCTCGGAGTTATAGATTTTGAAGACTAGCTTACTCTTTATGCTATTAGTTCCCATAGTCATCAACAAACTGGTCATCATCACTTAACGAGTTACTGTTTCGAGTATACAATTGAGCAGGTATTATAATTATGCCTTATGTGACTACTTTATGTAATATCCTAATTGTGATTGATGTTGATTGATAGTTTTAGATATGATATGTTGATCATAGTTTTTATTGTCTATAGATATTTAAGTTGATAACATGAACATGCTTGATATTGATTGATAAATGTTGTTGTGTTATCTCGTGATAATTGATAGTGTTTTTCTAAGTTTCAAGAGTAATGACTTTGAAACAGCCCGGGATAGAGACACCTGAAGGTAGATTAGTGGTTCTGCTAGAAAATCTAATTAGTTAGTTGTTATGTTCTTGGAATAGTGTGTGATGGTACATTATCGTAAGAGCGAGTAGCTGAATTGATTGCTATTCACTTATCACACCCTAAAGTGGATGGTCAAGTAGTAGACTAGGCTGAGTGAGACTTCGTAGCTAGAACACTAGAAAGTCGATGTACTAGAACCTCGATAGTGAGCTCCTCGACCTCATGGGTTTGTACTCCTTAGTATTGATTTTAGTGCTTGGTCGAGTTAGACTTGATGATCTAAGTTGCCTAAGATATTTGGATTCATGCTTCTTTTTGCAAGCAAAGTAAAGAGCTCGTGGAAGGTATATGCATTCTATGTGATGTCGCTTGTTGGAGTTGGAGTTAGAGTCTAGAGACTCAGCGGGTGTTGTTGTTTTTTTAGGTTAGTCTCTACCAGATCAAACTCTAGTGCTTCCTCAAGGGAACCAAGAAAAACAGAAAACTTAATAACTAACGAAGAAAATAAGAAACGAACTACAACTCATCACTTGAGACCACAAGCTAACTAGCCTTAATTTCAAACCAAGACAAACTCTAACACTAAAACATACTGCACTTAAACTTCAATCTATCCAAAAGAATGAGAAAATCACTCGGGGTCCCACCTTCATCCTACCAACAAGCTAGCATCTAGCTGGACATCAAGTTCATTTTACTTAAGCTCAACCTTTCTCGACTCAATAACCAAAGCAACAACATCTTGCTCTTAGCAGGAGCCTTAAAAGAACAAGAAACTTAAAAAAATTTACACGAAGCACTAATACAATGAAAACAACACTTAAATGAAGCTTGTCGAGGAAACATCAAACAACAACCTATGACAAAGCACCTTGTTCTTACTAGCAAACTAGGGTTTCTAGCAAGAAGCTCAACAGATCAACACGAAGCATCCAATGAGAATCAAACTCAGACCTCCAACTACATCTTACAAACATGAGGTCTTTGGAACCTGGTTCATTCTAACCTCTTGAAAAAACACCTCAGAAAACCATCCAACAACTCATGCCTCACAAACAACTGGCCATTCCATTGGCACTAACAACTTTGCCTCGTAAACAACACTACAAACATGGAAAGGTGTTCAACATGTGGCAACACTTCCACAGCTCAGCTAAAACTATTCAAGGAAAACCTTAATGGTCGAGACCGTGATAACTCTTGCGGCATAACTTAATGAAACCATCATACATAACACCAAAAACAACTACTTCCTCAACAGTTGATACCAACAACGAAACTAAGAAACAATCTTGAAATATAAAAACTCAAGGGCTTTCTTAACCAGGATTTGACTAGACCACTTAAAAACATCTTGGTTAATGAAGTATTAGTAATATATCTTATAACAATATGGAAGTACAAAATCATCATAAGGTATCAAACAAGCTTAATCAATAAGTATACATGTTATTAAACCACATACCATGAGAAGGGGTAATGGTTCCTTACCTTGCCGAAATCCAATGGAGATCTTTTAAAATAATCTTTCTCTTAAAGTATTAAATAATCATATTACAAATTGTTTGTCAAACGAAATGTACTCAATTTTGCTACAACAATGCATGACAATTCAACATCTTATGATTTAATGCCACCACAATTTGTAATCACATAAACCTAATCCTATAGAGTAAATTTAGTTCCTTATCATTATATATAGAAACAACCGAATCAACAAATACAACAAAAATCATGATCTAAACTAAAAATCACAATGAGGAACAAAGTTTGGAACTGAAACTAATGTACGATCGCAATTGCAATTTCATAATCAAATAAAACACTTTACATTGAATCAACACTTGAATTGATATCACAAACCTCACATTCAATTGATTAAATGCTTTACCAACTAAAATTGAAATCAAAGAACATAGAATTCAGTAAATAATGAACATAAATAAAGAGATAGGATTAGAGAGAAAAAGTCTGGATCGAAGAATTCCAAAACAAGCAATTCCAAATCTGAACTTCTCATTCTTTTCCAATTGCTATACCTAAATCAGTAAAAATGCTTTCTAAAATCTTAGTTGAATTTTAAATGACCTAGGATACAATTCATGCTTACAATTGCTCTCAAGATCTAACAAAATATACAAAACTCTTCAACGGTTAAGGTTAATTGATTCCACATTGGATTCATGTCATTTTTAGGATTTTGCCACGTGTTTAGTGAAACATGCGTCTAAACAACCTCCTTTTTCAGTCAATATGCTTAAGCTAAGTACTAATAACATCCATCTTTAATTTGAGACCCCAAATGCTTAAGCATTAAGAAAATTCCAAATTTTGCTTCTCCGATAAAGATACGATTAATAAAACATTCTTACACAAAATTTCAATAAAATGCTGAAAAATCATATTCTTCAAAGATTTGGCTACTTTACAAAAATGCATATACAACCTTATGCTTTAGCAATTAGTTTTCTCAAAACATTCTAATTTAGGACATCATATTCTTTGAAAACTCCTTTGAGGCTAGTGCATAACTCTCATTCTGAGAGTTATCAGCGCCACCACTCACATGTCTCTAAATAAACAACAAGGTTCAGGTCGTTTGCAACTCTTGCAAAGTGAGTCGTATCAACAGTGTTACTTGAACTTCGATGCCATAGCGTAAGTCCATATCCTATAAACGTATAGGTTATTAACTTGGAACTAGATCCACTCGTACGTCTCACACACTTGTCCAAGTGTACATCCAAATAACCATGTGAATATCGACATTAATCCAATTAAAACAATAAGACCAAATGACATTTGAATATTAAATGTGCATTTATCAAAAAGAATAACTATTAATAATAACCAAAATTTATCTATAAATTTCTAACATTAAATGCTCGTTCTCTAAATAAAAATTATTTGGCCTTTAGAGCAAAGTCCCTAACAATCTATCACTTGCACTAAATTCACAGTAGACTATCTCATGTTTAGCAAGAACGCCAAGTCTCACACTTGCTCTAGACCATAGAAGATGCCTCATGTAGACCCATACTTCTTAGGTGACCCTCGAACACTTTATATGGAAGAGCCTTTGTAAAAGAATTAGCAGCACTCTCAACTATATCAATTTTGGTGACAACTACTTCCCCCATAAGTACTATCCTTTTCATGATGTGATATTCCACTAATTATGATTCTCTCTTTTATAGCTTCTAGGTTCCTTTGAATTGACCACAATACAAAGTGATTAGCATATACATGTCTAGAACCACTTCCAAATTTGCTAGGAAGCCTTTCAATCATACTGCCTATTTTGTTCTTTCATAAGCTGCTACGTACTTAGCTTGCATAGAAGATTTTGTGATGCATCCTTGCTTGATGCTTCTCTAAACTACAACTACGTAGTTGAGGGTGAATAGTGACCCCGAAGTGAATTTCCTATAATTCATATTTCTCTTAAAATAAGAGTCTATGCACCTAGTAAGGATCAGATTCTTAGGACCGTACATAAACATATAATTCCCCATTCTTCTAAGATACTTATGTATATTCTTAACCGTCGTCTAGTGATCTAATCTTGGATTTGGCTGATATTTGCTGGCAATGCCTATCAGATAGCTAATGTTAAGTTGTATACACAACATAGTGTACATTAAGCTTCCAATAGGCAATGCATAGGGAATCTGTCTCTCTTCCTCAATTTCTTTAGATTTTTTATCACTATTTTCCTTTGACAACGATATTCCATATAAAAAAGGTAGTAGGCCTTCTTAGACTCTTTCATCGCATTCTTGACAAGCATCTTGTCAATGTATGATGCATAAAACAAGGCTAGCATTCTCTTAGATCGATTCTTTATTATCCGGATCTCGAGTACTTATGAAGAGACACCCGAATCCTTCCTATGGAATTGGTTAGCTAACCTATCAAAAAGGTAGTAGGCCACTACATGATATTAGTTAACATCCTTACATCATTTTTAATGAGTAAGATGTCAGCTACCTACAACAATATAAATGCTACTTTATTGTTAATGATCTTCTTGTAAACACAAGGTTTATCAACGATTTGATAAAAACCATGTGATTTAATCGCATCATCAAATCTCCTGTTTCAAGACCTGGATGCTTGTTTCAATCCATAAATGGATTTAACAAGTTTGCAAACATTTTGCTCTTGTCCCTTTGATACAAACGCCTTTGGTTTGTTCATGTAGATTTCCTCTTCAAGATTGACATTTAAAAATGCAGTCTTAAAATCCATCTGTCATATCTCATAGTCATAATATGAGGCAATGAATAAGAGGATCCTATAGACTTTAATTTAATATAGAAATAGGGAAGAATGTCTCTTCATAACCCACCCCTTCTCTTTGTGTAAAGCTCTTTGCTAAAAGTCCAACATTGAAGGTTTTGTTCACCTTTCCATCTACACCATTTTTCTCTTGTAGATTCATTTACATTCTATAACGACCCAAGATATCCTAAAAATTTAATGGTCTTAAATGGCTTAGAATTATTAATTAAAATCTGACAATTAATAATTAAGCTATGTTTAGTTTAGAATATTAATCACTCAATTTGGATTGAGAATTGAGTAATTAAATAAATAAAATTAATGTAGTTTAAATATAAATATTAATTAGATTGTCGAGAGATTGATACTTTTATTAAATAAATTAAGAAATCGAATATCAAGTCCGTTTTGGTTCTCACTTCGGTGGGTTGAGAAAATTGAGATTTTAAATAAATAAATATATTATATATTATATATTATATATATTAAGAATTAGACAAATATTAAATTAAAAAAAAAAACCTATCACATCAACTCTTCCTTCTTTTTTGTTCTGAGCTGCCAAACGTCTTTCTCTTTCCCTTCTCCTTTTTGAAAAACCACTATCCTTCTTCCCCATCTTTTCCATCAACCCAAACTCACCGAAAAACCCCTCGTCGACGTGTGTTCTAACCAAAGCATCGTCGTCGCAAGTTCGCTGCAGCCACATCTGAACAGATCTTCGACCCGCTCACTTGCCGCCATGGTTATTCGTCCGTGCAGCCAAGGCGTCGTGACCAGCCAGCGTTTGTACATAGCATGCCCTGTCGCGCAGGCTGTGAATTTTGTGAGTTAGACGTTTGTCTATTGTTTATTTGGTATAGAATAAAACTTGAGTAAACCCCGCCTCCATTAATAAATTTCTAGAGTTTGTAACTTAAGAGAAAGAGAAAACCATTGATGATGAATAAATTAAATACACGTGGGCCCATGTAGATTGGTGGCAAAATGTGTATTCTTGGCTAATTAGAAATCCATGAATGCAAGGTTAAGTATAATAGCCAAGTTGGTTAGCCAATCGAAAAAATTCCATAAGTATAATTGCTAATTATCATATTGATTTTTGATGTGGTCAACGGATATTTACAGTAAATTTGTTTAGCTGAGGACGAAAAGGCCAGCAAAAAAGCGAATTTTAGGGCACACTGGTCATGTGGCTAGCCACAGGGCCTCCGATGCCTAAACGAAATTAGGGAGAGTAAATTAAAGCACAAAGAATGGCTTAAGGGTACTTAGTTTAGGAATCCCCTTGGATGGGAAAATTACTTAACTTTTATAGCAGCTGGTCTTGTAACCGTTACGGCTCACTTATGGCGATATAATGGCCGGCCGTTAGAAACGTTCGTCATTAAGACGGGCATGAATACCAGCATAACTTCTGACCGTTACCCTTCGGAGGTGTAACGGCCTTGACTTTGGAGTTGCTTGGACTCGGTCAACCTTGGCAGGTCCTTACCTCTATGGCCGACCCCTTAGGGGTGCAGCCTTCTCGTTGCAGCACTATGACGCCACGGGTGTGCACCGTCCCTTAGTGCTACTTTGGACTTGGTCGACTTATCAACAGGAAAGTCCTAACCACCACGACCAACCCACCCGGGTCAGCCTACTCGACCGCCCTCCTTAGAGGTCGACTTTGGACTCGGTTAACTCTTACGGGTCCTCACCTCCACGACCAACCCACTCAGGTTGGCCTGCTCGTTGAAAATGGGGACGCCCGGGGTGCAGCGTCCACCTGCGTTACTTGGACTCGGTCGACTCTTGGGGGAGAGTCTTGACCTCCACGACCAACCCACTCGGGCTGGCCTACTCGTTGCAAATGGGTGACGCCACAATGTGCGACGCCTCCAAACATTACTTGGACACGGTTGACTCGTCCACAGGAGAGTCCTAACCTTTATAGCCAACCCACTCGGGCTGGCCTACTCGTTGTAATGGTTAATGCTACGGGGTGCGACGCCTCCAAACGTTACTTGGGCTTGGTCGACTCTAGGGGGAGTCTTGACCTCCGATGCCAATCCACTTAGATTGACCTACTCGTTGGCAGACCCAAGAAGGGTGAGGCTACAAGGGCCGACCCTGAGGGGTCCTTGCCTTCCTTGGCCGACCCTAGGGGAGTCGGACTTGCTTGGCCGATTCCCGGAGGGACGGTATGGACTCGACCGACCCCCAGGGGGTTATGGCCTCCATTTAGCCGACCCTTGAGGGGTCGAAAATGGTGAGGCCCACCCCCGGGGGGTCGGCGCTAGCGTGGTCGACCCCCTGGGGTCGAGGCCTCCATTTGGCCGACCCCGAGGGGTCGGTGTTGGCTTAGTTGTCCTCCGTGCGGGTCTCAATCTCTTCCAAGTCTTTCAGGATATTTTAGCCTACAACATTACCCTCACTCTTCATTTTCGGACTTACTTTGTTGTCAGAATTTGAAAAGTAGTTCGTTGATTAGAAGGTTCTCTTTTTAGAGTTTCACCTTCTTAGGCATTCTTTTTTAGCAATTTGGCCAAGTAGGCTCTCTTTGTAAAGACTCACTACCTATGGCTATTTTTGGCTAAGTAGTCTCATTTTTTCAGAGACTTCCCACCTAGCACCTTTGTTGAAATTTGAGCCATGTAGGTTCTTTTTTCAAAGACTCGCTACTCTTAAGTGCCTTTTCAAAATCTAGGCTAGGTAGGCACTCTCTGTGGAGACTTATCTCTTTATAGCACTTCTTTGACTTGAAGGTTCCTTAGGCGCCCTTGGCAGGGACTTGCCTATTTTCAAGTGCTTTCGAAACTTACAGGTTACTTGGGCTCTTTTTCTAAAAAGTCTTGCCTTTTTACCGTTTTTTGAAACCTTTAGGTTACTTAGGCACTTTTATAAAAAGTCTTGCCTTTTTCACCTCTTTTTGGAACCTTTAGGTTACTTAG
>JBBMEG010080540.1:0-11357 GCA_037832605.1 Cyclanthera cordifolia | reverse complement strand
TAAGCTCGAAACAATTAAGCTTTTGAAATATATATTTTTAAATAAACTATTTCAATACTTTATTTTTAACAAAAAAAATTGTTTTTCACTATTTTTATTTTTTTTAAACAAAATACATAATTTTAAAACTTTTTTTTTTTTAGTGAAAATGGCGTTTAAAATGCAAATTTCCAAGCTTTTTACCAAAAATAGAAAAATTCCAGATTTAGCAGTATAAAAAAAACAGTTTTTTTTTAATAAAAAAAAACAGATTCAATAAAATTTTAAAAAATCAACAAAAAGTTTCAAACACGTTTGGGAACAAAAAAAACGAGCTACCCGCTCTGATACCAATTGTAGGATCGAAAGGCAACACTAGAGGGGGGTGAATAGGGTTGTCTACTATATATTTTTTTTAATAAATAACCTACAGCTACAACGCTTATAGAGTTAGCCAGGTGTTATCAAGAAGGCGCAAGACCAAGATTCCTTAGACCTAGATAACCTGGTAGACTAGGTAGACAGAATAAGTGCTCCCGAAGTTCAATTTACCCACAATGAAAGTGTATAACGATTCAAAAAATCTTGCAGACCGCTTAGATACATTTTGATCATGGATGGAACTTCGCGGAGTCAGAGATGAGATTAACTGCACGACATTCTCTTTCACCTTTACGAGACCTGCTCGAAAGTGGTTTCATCAATTATGGCGGAGATCTATCTCTTACTTCCATGAGTTGGCTCGAGCGTTTATCACCCAATTTATAGGGGGAAGAGATCAGAAGAAGTTGGCTACTCATCTATTAACGATAAAGTAGGGAAGCTAGGAAACCCTCTAGGAGTACGTTGCCCGTTTTAACAACGAAGCCTTGCAGGTGTAAGGATATATCGATGAAGTCGCGTTAACCGCCATTATGGTTAGACTATGAGACGAGAAGTTCCTATAGTCTCTCTGTAAGAAGGCTTTAACTACTTATGTGGAAGTACTAACCCGTGCTCAAAAGTATATGACTATAGGTGAATGGTTGAGGTCTAGGCGTATTCCTAAAAAGAGAACGAATGACTAGCAACCAAGAGAGAAGGCTTGATCAGATCGAGTAGCGTGTAGAGTCTTAGAAACGAATGCTGGAATACAACATCAATACCTAGGACAAGTCTGTTTGCAAAGGCTTGTCATACTATAGGTTTGAAAAATATACCCCAATCACGTTCCATTGAAGTAGATCTTGATAGAGATAAGAGATAGATACACTTTGAAGTTGCCTGCCAAGTTGAAGGCTTGGGCCCACCGACAAAACAAGGACAAATAATGGTTGTTCCACTGCAATCATGGCCATGCCACGACAAACTGCTACAATTTGAAGAAGGACATCGAAGCACTGATTCTAAAAAGGCATATGAAAGAGTACATAAGTGGAGACCGAGTCTTGCCAAAGCGACTTGCTAAGAGATGGGAAGTTAACGCTCCACCTCCTCAACGTGAAATTCGAACCATTTTGGAAGGACCACTAGGGGTAATTGAGACTGAGAATGGAAAGCTAGAATAGAAAGGCTAAATAGATCCCGGAGGAGGTAAGAGTTATGATGGTCTCAGATGATACAATCAATTTCTCCCCTGAAGATGCAAGAAAGTATCACCAACTTAACAATGATGCTCTAGTAGTATCATATTGGCCAATATCAAGGTACACTGATTCTTGGTAGATGGAGGGGAATCCACAGATGTGCTTTCCTTACAAGCCTACGATGCAATAAAGTTAGACCGAGATCGTCTCACCCCAATTTATAAACCGGTGATCGGATTCGGTGGCAACACAGTGTACCCCGAGGGTAGTGTATAGCTCAGCGTTACCTTCAGAAAAGAAGACCGGGCAGTATTGGTGTTGGTAAATTTTTTTGGTAGTGAATGATTGATTATCATACAAAGCCATAGTAGGTCGACCAACCCTAACTAGTTGAGGGTAATCCTGTTTACTTTACACCAAGTGATGAAGTTTCCGACACTAACTAGAGTAGAAGAAGTGCGGGGAGAGCAGCGTGCATTTCGGAAGTGCTACCACATGGCTCTGAAAGGAAAGACTGGTGTCTTTGTAGTCAAGGTAATATCAGGGAAGTTTGCCTTGGATTCTGAAAAGGCCACTTTATATATTTCGGGAGAGGCATCGGAAGGCCTGCAGTCTCTCGATGGAGAGTTAGAGCTGAACAATATTGTCAAAAATAATAAAGAAAATCCTATAAAGACTTATCAGTTGGAAACTTTTGGAGGAAAAAACTTCTCAATTCTTGAAATGTCGAGCACTTGAAAAAGTATTACTAGTAACTAAAGAGTTCATGCTACCTTCTATGGCAGTTTTTTCTCCTAATTTTTGCAATGTGGCCTAAGGGCCACAATTTTGTCAGCTAAAATACTTTTCTTCTACATATGTTCTATAATTTAGTCTTTTGGATGCAATAAGTTGTAGCGTACACATTGGCTAACATTTTAGTTTTCTTTGATTAATGAAGGATACAATTTTCTTCATACTTTCTACAATGTGGCCTAAGGGCCACTATTTTGCCGAAGAAGTTCCACCAAACAATTTGGGTGGAGACATTTGGCCAGGAGAATTCTAAGCTAATAAGTTCTTCATAGAAGTTCTCCTCAACAAGTTGGTTGGAGACATTTGGCCAAGGGAGGCTTATACCATAAGGCATCAAAGTGTCTCCATTGGAATAGTTGGGTATTAAAAAGTTTCATGGAGAACTTCCCTTAATGTTTGATACAAATCTAACCACCAAACTAATATTTTCATGAATGAGCAACTACATGAAGGAGGAAAAAGAAGATTTAGAGTTCTATAACTTACAATGCAGAATTTTAAATACTTGTTTTCTAATTTTCATATTTTGGTACTTTTTAAGTTCAAATTTTGTCAAACATACTCATAATTGCTAAAGATATTTTAGATGAGTTTGCAAGGTTTATTTAAAGCACATCTACCATGTTTTCTAGCATTTAAGCCTTGCAATTGATGTACAATTGACTTTTTGCTTCATAGGTCTTATTTTTCACGTTCTCAAAAGGTGGTGCAGTTGGTTGAAGGCTTGGACTCTGAAGGTGTGCTCCCTCAAGATCCCAAAAGGGCTTGTAATACTTCATTTTGGACAGAATATTGATATCAAAACTTGAGTTTCTTGATCTCATTTGGTGTTGTCTTTTTTTTCAAATCTTGCTTTATGTTTGAAGGTAAAATCAATTCATTGAATTAGTCTTGATCGAACAAATTTTGGAGTGTGTTGTTTTAGGATCTAAGAGTGACCATCATAGATTATAAGTGTGATCTAAGAGTTTTCACCATTCTGACTTAACTCTTGGTTGAGATCAAGTGTTGAGTTTTCCATATTTGTGAGTTTTTGCAAGTATCTTAGAAGGACCTTTAGCTTTGTAAAACCGAGCAACGTTGAAGCTTATTATTTGGTATCAAAGCATTGGTCGACATTTCTTGGTTGGCTCTAGAGATGAACTATCTTTACTTTGTTTGTATTTGTTTTTTTTTCATCTCAATTTCTTTTAAGGATTTAGTAAGTGTATCACTTGAATATACTTTTTTTGTTTTGCTCTTAGATAAAAAAAGTCAGTAGCAAAAAAAAAAAAAAAAAATTCAAAGAATCCGAGTGACGTTGAAAGCCTTGTTGTTTGTAAGATTAGTTTCAACATGTCACATTATGGAGAAAAGGCACAACATACATCAGTTCTTAGAATAACTGTTCTTGAAGCTTTTCTTGAGATTATGAAAATGTTTAGGGAGGAAATGAATGAAAGACGAGCATATCGTGAAAGGAATTCTACAAGGTACACTAAACCTAAACAAATTTCAAAATTTCAAATGTCTTTTAGTTTATGTACTAAAAGTGAGATGTGGTTGAAGAAGAAAATGGTAAGATTGAAAGTGAAATGAATTGGGATTTAGTTGCAATAAATGTTATAAATGTTGGGAGGAAACTAGATTGTGAGGAATCACTTTCTTCTAACCATTCTACTCTTGTAACACCTATTCTAAATGATGTATATGTTGATTTGTGTGAATTTTGGAAAAAAGCAAAAAAGACTAAATTAAAAGCATGTGAATTCATTAAAAAAGAATATGATGAAAAAAAGGAGAGAAAAAAGCATGAGATTGTT
The DNA here is from genome assembly GCA_037832605.1 of Cyclanthera cordifolia. Classification (NCBI taxonomy): domain Eukaryota; kingdom Viridiplantae; phylum Streptophyta; class Magnoliopsida; order Cucurbitales; family Cucurbitaceae; genus Cyclanthera; species Cyclanthera cordifolia. Next base: position 7,216 of record JBBMEG010080540.1, on the reverse strand, counting down.
TATGACCTTTAAAGAAAAATGAGAGAAAAAGCCAATTTTGTGAGTTTGTGGGAAAGATCAAGTGAGATTAAATCTATTTTGTTTTCAAAGCAAAATATTTTTAGTCTTTTATATCAAGGAACTTGTTACCTAACAGATGAGCTAAAACCATGTTTCTCTACTGTTTCTTTTGAGTTTTTACAAGAGGCAAAATTTCTTATACAATGTATTCAACCAAAGACTCTACCAAAAGTCAAAAAAGACAACAAACACAATGACAACTAATTTGTTTTAAGGAAATACCCCACATTTGATTCTAAATGCATCCATGGAAGCAAGCAAGCATAAGCTTCTCAATTGATGTACAATTGACTTTTGTCTTCCTAGGTCTTACTTTCCACAAAGTGCATTTAAGAGCTTTTTTAGTCTTTTGTATTCCAAGTCATGCACGAAATTTTGGCCTTAAAAATGGCTTGTAATACCTCATTTTGGAAAGAATATTGATATCAAAACATGAGTTTTCTTGACCCCATTTGGTGTTGTTTTTTTTGTTTTGTTTTTTTTTTTCAAATCTTGCTTTAGGTTTGAAGGTAAAATCAATTCATTGAATTAGTCTTTGATCGAATTAATTCTAGAGTGAGTTGGCTTAGGATCTAAGAGTGAACATCATAGGTTCTAAGTGTGATCTAAGAGTTTCACCATTCTAACTTAACTTTTGGTTGAGATCAAGTGTTGAGTTTTCCATATATGTGAGTTTTTGCAAGGATACCAGAACGACCTCTAGCTTTGAAAAAACCGAGCAACGTTGGAGCTATCATTTGGTATCAGAGCCTTGAGTCCTCAAATCTTTTAGGCTATGTCTACAACGTTGCACTAAATGCCTTGGGAGAGGAAAAAATGACTCAATTCTCAGAGGTTTCTCAATTTGAAAATTTCGTTACTCTGAATTGACTGAGATGAGAATGAAGACCTCCAAGGCCTCATATTTATAGTAGATGAGTGAATATTTAAATTAGGAAAATATAATATCTTCAAATATTTAAAAAGTGAAATTCGAATTTCATCCCTTCCTCAGGGGATCGATTTTTCCTTCCCTAATTTATGGGAAGAAAATTTTGAATTTAGCCAATATATCTTATATATTATTTTATTTATTTTTTAAATAATATATCCAATATATTATTAACTAAACAATCCATACAATTTATATATCAAATATATTAACTCTCTACTTTAATAATTATCCAATAATTATTAATTCAATTAATATGTCCAACATATTACCTAATATTCTTCATTTAATAATTATCCAATAATTATTTAATATGTTCAACATATTAATTTATAATTTTCAAACTTAATAATAATTATCCAATAATTGTTAACCCAATATTTCTAACATATTTACTTCATAATTATTTATAGTTAATTTATCTAATAAATTAATATTTTCTAAAAAATATTCATCAAATAAATATTAAATTAATATATCCAATATATTAGTTAATTAAGTTTAACAATTAAACTTAATACTTCTATTAATTATGTCCCCATAATTAATCCATGAATTTCAACTTCTTAAATGCATTCTCTAATGAAACAGTGTACTAGTAGTTTTGAGCTAGCTTGGAGACTGGTAGACCTATAGATTGAAAGCTACAACGACTTAGGATTTAATCTCTCATCGTTAACATCGAACTTATTCCACTAAAGTGTGTGCTGAACACTTTCGTGCTATAGGACAAGTTAGTGTCCACGAGTATAATCAGTCATCTGTGTTATGATCCTTCACGAGCTTATTCGTAATCACAGCTGGGTCAAATGTTCGTTCTACTCGTGTCATTACATTTTTCTCCTTAAATGTCAATGATTCCTCTAATGAAAAAGTTGTTTATAGTCACACTATAAACGAATGTCCTCTTGGGTCAATGAGAGGTGAGACACGTTTGTTCAAGCTCCAGAATCAGTTCTTAAGGGAAAAACTCTACTTCTTCCTCAATATTAAGAAAGGCGTGAATTCCTTCTTGTGATGTTGCGTTTTTAGCTACTCACTACGATAATCACCAACGTGGGAGGCTTATTGACCCAGTGCTGTTTGACTGGTCTCACCCACATGCACATAAAAGAACGCTTTCATAAAGCAGGAATTTACAACCCACTTAGGAGTAAGATCACATCAATATACGATCAACCTTAGTGATGTAGTTAATACGAGTCTATAACAGAGTTACTAGCTTGATCATAAAACTTATAGTCCCGTCTAATGGAAAAACTCATTTTTGCATAGGCACCTCACTCACAAGTCTTCACGCGAATAACTAGGATTAGGTCGTTTTCAACTCTTCTAAAGCAGGTCGCACCAAAGTGTTACCAGGACTTAGGCACCTTAGCCTTAGTCCATATACTGTAGACGATTCAGGTTATAAATTTGGAATTAAATCCAATTGTATGTCCCACATACTTGTCCAAGTATTCATCTAAATAACCATGGGTATACCAACATTTGTTCAATTAATGTGATAAGGCTGAATGACGTTTGAATATAAAATGCACAATTAATGGAAAATAATAACTCTTATTAATAACTGAAAATAACATTAAATGTTTGACATTAAATGGTTGTTTTTAAATATACAAACTACTAGGCCTTTAAGGCATAACCTCTAAGAGGCCGGTTACTGCTACTTTGGATGGTAAGTTGCCGACCTAAGCTCATGTGGTTTGGCCAAATTCCTACCCGAGCTCACAGGGGTCAGTAAAATGCCGACCGTAGCTCACGTGGGTCAACTAGGTGTCGACTCGAGCCTACGTGGGTCCGATCACCGACCCTAACCTGGTGGGTCGGCTGGTCACTGACCTTAACCTATGTGGGTCAACCAGTTGCCTACCCAAGCTCATGTGGGTCGGCTAGGAGCCGACCCGAACATACGAGGGTTGGCTAGTTGCCGACTCAAGTCTGGTGGGTCAGGCAGACCACGACCCAGACCTAGACTCAAGTCTTGAGATCCCGAAGTAGCCAAGATGGAGGCTCCTGGATCCTCCCAAAGCCTTGTTAGGCTCATCAAATCCCAACTAAAAGTCATGTTGGACCGAGAGTTAGTTGGCTTCGCACATTTGAGATCCTCACTTCGGATCTTCTCGAAGATTCAGGAAGATCTTCGAGAAAGGAGAAAATCCAGATGAGGAAGGGGTTGTTTCTCTCTATAAAATGCCAAAGAAAGTCAGAAAAGGTAAGTTATGAGTCATTCCCAAATGCCCAAATCCTCTACTAAAACCCTAGTTCTCATCTACCTGATGTATAGTTTTCTGTTTTGCAGGTGCACGTTCCCGATATAAATTGACGAGTTGATCCAGACGTCGGATTTAGACATCAACAACATTCATACAAAATAAATGAGATTATTCAATGCCTATTTCTTGACAATATTTTGAATTAAACAATTTCAATTACGAATCTCGACCAGTAAGATGATGAGGAATAAGCTTTGTGATGATAATAATAACCTACTTAACTCATCTCTTATCCATTCTTTCAAAACATTTTTTCCGATACCACAAAAATTGAAATAGAGAAACCATATCCAAGAAAGGCCAAATTGTGTGAGGCATTATGCTTTTTTGAATTCAATTTTTTTTCTTTTATACATATATATGCGAGCGCACACACATATATTCTCTTGCGTTTTACTTTTCATCATAGTCGATTAAATAAAGCAAGGCTAAGTTGGATATTTTTTTATTAAATAAGTTTGAAAGGCCTCCTAGTTGAGTTGGTTGAGATGGAATTTCAACTTTCGAAGACCATAAGCTCAAATAATTTTAGTGTGGGAAATATCATCAAAATACTTCACTTTTTATTCAACAATATTATAATTTGGATTGAAAATTTAATATCTTGAAGGGAAAAATGAGAAGATATTATAATTTTTTAAGACTAAAACATTTATAATATTCAATAAAATATATTTAAAAAGAGAATCTTTTGAATGTCTTTAACAGACTTTTGTCTCCCCACTCACCCACTTGTTGCAATAAAAAGTAGGGCAAAAATGAAGATATTTCTAAAAGGCAAATCTCTAAAAACTTTCTTTTGCATGGAAAATAATGTTTTTTAAAATAAAGATTTTTTTTAATTCCATATTAATTAACGAATAAGATTTATTATTATTATTATTATTTTTTAATTCAAGGATGTGCATTGAACTAATGATTCTTTTAATTGGGTCTTAGGTGCACATTTATATTATACTATTATTTTTGGTGACACATTAAAAACAATTCAATTGTTTTTTTTTGTTGGTATTTAAATTAATTTATAGGCATCTTCCAATAATTATATAATTCTTCAATTGATTATCAAAAAAATTAATAAATGTTTTTTTTTAAATAATTGATTATTATGGATTGAATTTTTAATGTCTTAATATTTTATTTTGATAACGTTCAAAATAGTTTATAAATTCAAAAATTAAATCTTAATTTCTTGAAACCATCTCCGCACTTACTTTTTGTCCATATTTTTAGAGTTATATTGTTTCATATTTTATTAGCTAGATTTAGGTATGTGAGACTTTATTTATTATATGCTTGTATTTTTTTGGTTTGTAGTTTAATTATATTTGAAATATAATGTTTTTTTAGCTCAACAACCACATAACCTAAAAAAAAAAACTCAACAATAAAAAAAAAAAGTGAATATTGATCTTTAAAATAGTGATTAACCATTTATTTGTAGATATAGATAAAAGTGATATATTCAATGAATAAAAGAAGCTAGATTTTTTATTTCTTTTGGAAAAATACAATTTGTTTGTGTTGAAATTTGATATTCTAAAATGAAATATTTGTATCTTTAATTTTTTTTTTCTTTTAAAAAATAAATATCAAGATCAACTAATATATTAAAATTTAAAACAATCTAGTAAAATTGAATATTATTTAAAAAAAAAAAAGTTAGATCAAATTTAATCAATTGTATAACTTTGAAAATAAAAATGTATTTTTATTTTTTCAAATGTATTTTAATTAATTTGGGATTGTTTTAGAAGTTATCACATTTTATATGGCAGAGAGGGAGAGGCCGAGTGGTTTTCCACTTTTTCTAATGATACGGACGGTGGCTCGAAATGGATAAGGGTAAACTAGGAGAAATAACTATAATAAATTTATTTAGTATTTAAATTTATGTATTTTATTCAACATTTTTCTAATGAAAAGTAATGGACAAAAATATCTTAAATTTTTTATTGTTTTTTTGAAACAAAACTTTATAAAAATATTTTGTGTAACAACTTTTGACAATATAAATATTATAGTAATACAAAGAAATTTGTTGGCCATTAAAAAAAAAAAAAAAAAAAATCTTTTCCAAATAGTTTAATTAATGGTTTGTAAAGAAGTTTAAAAATTTAGAAGGAATTTTTTTAAAATTTTAAAAATTATCGGTCCTTGTACATCTATATTTCATTTCAGTACATAGCAGGACAGTTATCACGATGTAATTATACTTCATGACTAAAAAAATAAAAATAAATAAAGAATGGAAATGAGTATCTTATCTCAGCAGCCATCAATTCTTTTTTATTTAAGGGTTTTAAACCTTTTACTCCCTTCTACACTGAATATTGACAACAACAATTTTGTTTTAGTGTTCAAAGTCTCTAAAAAATGATAATGACGACACAAATAAATATTACATTCGCGAACCCATTGTACATCACTTGTACATCACGAATCTGTTGTAAGAGATTCTAGTACTCGTTTTGAAGATGGGAAGATAAAAAGATCTTTAATTTTCTTGAATAAAATGTACTCCAATCCCTTGTTTACACAATATTAATCAAAACATAAACTCATCTCTATTTATAAACCAAATATTGACTATGAGAACCATCACTTCCATTGAAAATGTTTCACCAAATAAACACCACTAATTACGTTCGAAATCTCATTATACATCCACTGTACATCATATTAGGAAGGGAAGAAATATTTAGTTTTTTTTGTCAAAACATACACTATTTACACACCAAAGATTGGATAAAAAACACCATCAATTCTGTTGAATTCCAGTGCTAGATAAACACCAATGATTACGCTTGTCGAACTGTTGTACATCAATTGTATATCACGAACACAGAACTCGCACACATATAATAGATTAATTTCAGAACCCTCACAAGCTTCCTCAATTCTAGTGTTGGAAAAGAATGTCCTCCATGTCTTCTATTCAATCTGGTTGCCTAAAAATTTCAAGTGGTTCAACATGAACTCTGACAATCTTCAATCAACATCAGTTTGTGGAGATTTCTAGATATTTCGATCTTTTAATCATGGTGGAAGAAGCCAACAAAATTTGCATGAAACTCTCTGTTGAAATTTTGTTTACCTTTTTTTCGACCTTCTCTAAGCATATATCAATTTTGTGAATTTTAATGACAACAAAATTATGAATCTACAAGTGATACTAATTTGTTCTACTCAATTGATAAGATTTCCAGCAAGCATTAATCAAAAGAAAATAGCTAAAAGAATAGAGAAGAACCAAAACGAGAGTTACGTGGTTCGGACGTAAGTCCTATATCCACGGGCACCTGAGGCGTAGCCTAGGTGAGGTAATCATATTAGAAGATTTATGGAGAACAAGTTCACAAATACAGAATTAATCAACAATACGAATTTAAAAACGATGCCGATTCTATATCTAATAAAATTGCCCTAGATTGCTTATGCAATTACAAGAAATAAGGGAAAAAAGGTTAAAGAGACACTTATAGAGAGAGATGACCATTTCCAGCTTCAAGATCTTCAAGAACCACGATACCCGGATGGAATCTGCACCTCGAACAACCTGGAAACAGGTTCTGTCAGTTTCGGCGACAGAAGCAACGGCGATAGAGCACCCTTCGTCGTAGATTCTTCTCTGCGGGCAACGGCGACGGAGACTTCTTCTTCATCGATGTTTCTCCCCTGCTAGCAACGGCGACGAAATTCTTCCGTCGCTGAATCTCTGCCTGCTAGCAACGGCGACGGACCACACCTGACGTCGTTGAAGCCCTTCTGTCCAGCAAAGGCGACGGAAACTCCCTTTCCGTCGCTGATTCCCTTCTGTTTGGATCCGAAGCTTGGCCAAAAGCAAGAAAGCTCCGAGATTTCTCCTCCTTTCTTGTCCTTCTCTCCCAAATGAGTGTATGCACTCAAATACCTTCAATGCCTTCTCTTTTCCTTCCTTTTTGCA
>JBBMEG010080539.1:0-11360 GCA_037832605.1 Cyclanthera cordifolia | reverse complement strand
TAGTGGGAAAGAAAGGGTAGTTAATTTATATAAAAGAGTTCTCAACAAAACCTATATGGGAGAAAAGCATGATTGGCCAAGGGATCCAATGACTTCTATGGGCTCAGTTTACAAATTACTAACTCCTTCTGTTAAAGTATTTTCTTATAGACTAGGAAATAATTTGGCTTTTACATAATTCATTATAATTAAAGTTAAAGTGCCATGGTGAAAAAGCCTTAGTTAATTTGATAGGGTCACACTTGTAGTTTTAGCTAGAATTTTAAAATGTTGTCAACGGAAATTTTCTACTTTAAAATGCTCTGAAACAAATTACTACCTTCCGTTCATAATGGGTATGGATAAAACTAAAATAATCCTATTGGAAGGCCTTCTTTTGGAGCTTTTATGAAACTACTAAAAAAAGCTTTTATAATCTTTTTTTTTTTTAATTTCATCCAAATGAGCTATTACTACAAAATTTCCTTCAAAATCACTCAAAATAATTCCTCATTTCTTATCACTCCTACAATTCGGAATTGTACAACTGAATAATGTGGTTCACATCCTAAGTGTAGGTAATGTAACACTCCAGCTATTGGTTCTTCGAAATGGCTCTTTAAGTACAGTTGTTTATTTATTGACAGTTTTCTTTATTTATTTATTTATTTCTTTCTTTCTTTCTTTCGTTCTTTATTTATTTGGTGTCATCACTTTATAGTTTAGTCTCATTGCATATCTTTCTACACGAACTATTGTAATAACTTAGTTTGAACTGTTTTAGCTTTGAAATTGAGATCTCGAGATTTTCTTGTCTGTTTGAGTGCTTGGATATGATACATGTTTTATTTTTACACCTGCAGGGTCGTTTTAAAAGACCTTTGAATTGTCCAGGTTCTGTTTTACAGGTATGGGTTTCCCATATTTTAGGAGAAACTCTGCCGAAATTTCTTTTAAAATTTTAAGGTCTTAGTAACTTCCAATCTATAACCTAACGGTTATTAACCGGGTTGTTATAATTTGATTCGATGTTTCTTGATTATAACATTCTTCTCTTTTTTACATATAATTGTGTGTGGTGACTTCAATAGATGTAACTCTCAATTGCATTTGTTATAACCTAAAAATATCCCGAAAGACTAGGAAGAGGTTAAGACCCAAACGAAGGACAAGTGAGACAATACCGACCCCCGGGGTAGGCCAATTGGAGGCATATACCCCCAGGGGGTCGGCCTAGCCCATTGCCAACCCCCTATAGGTCGGCCAAACGTTTGGGGGTCGGCCAAAGCCCTTGTCAACCCTCCGGGGGTCGGCCACGCCTTTTCCGACGCCCCAAGGGTCGGCCTACACCCTTGCCGACCCCCCCGGAGGTCGGCAACGTCCTTACGGACCCCTCGAGGGTCGCCCTCGACATTGCAGACCCCTCAAGGGTCGGCCAAATAGAGGCCATAACCCCTAGGGGGTCAGCCAAGTCTATTTCCGACCCTTTAGGGGTCGGCCTCGCCATCACCAAACCCCGAGGGTCGGCTAAATAGAGGCCACAACCCCCCAAGGGTCGGCCAAGTCCATTTCCGATTCCCCGAGGTCGGCCAAACAAGTTCGACTCCTCCGGGGGTCGCCCAAGGAAGGCCAGGACCCCCTCAGGGTCGGCCCTTGCAGCCTTACCCTTCTCGAGTTCACCAATGAGTAGGTCCACCAAGTGGATGGGCCGTGGAGGTTAGGACTCTTCGAAGTGTCGACCGAGTCAAAGTAACGTTTGGAGGCGTTGCACCCCATGGCGTCGCCCATTACAACAAGTAGGTCGACCCTATTGGGTCGATCGTGGAGATCAGGACACTCCAAAGAGTCGACCGAGTCCAGAATCAAAGCCATTACCTCTCCAAAGGGTAACGTCCAGGAGTTACTCCGATATTCTTACCCTGCTTAATGGCGGACATTTCTAAACGACCGACTGTTATATCGCCATAAGTGAGCCACAACAGTTATAAGGCCGACTGCTATAAAAGTCGTCATTTCTCCCTTTCAGTGGGCGATTCCTAAGCTAAGTACCCTAAAGCCTTTCTTAGTTCTTGAACTACTTCTTCCTAATTTCGTTTCTGACTTAGGCAACAGAGGCCTTGTGGCTCACACCACACCGGTGTTTCCTAAATTTGCATTTTTGCAGGCCATTTCGTCCTCAGCTAAATAAATATTTACTGTGGATATCCGTTGACCATTTTTCAGCATCAATAGTTGGCGTCGTCTGTGGGGACGAGAGTGTTCTACCTAAAACACTAATATTCAATCCATTTTCCTGCAAAAATGTCGAATATTGAAAACGGCCACCACCACGATGTCGATGACGAATCGGTCGTCCAGCATGCTCTGCGGTGAATTGCCTCCAAAGAACAGAATGATGCTCATGTCGAGAACCACCCGAATCCTTAGGGTGCGGTAGCTATGCAAGAATCAGAGCATGCAGATTCAAAGTTCACTACTTTGGAAGAACGAGTGCAAGGAATGGAGGATTGTTTGAGTCGCCAGGTGGAATTGCTCCGACAACCATCTCCAGCTCAGGTAGCTGATGCTAGGAACCAACAAGCGCTGCAGGAGGCAGTGCAGCAACAGCCTGCCAAGGAAAAGGCTGTAGCAGAGAAAACTGCTTCGTTTGTTCGAGACCCTGCCAAAGGGAAAGCCCCAGCCATAGAGGCGCCGAAAAAGGTGAATTACTGGCACCGAAGATCGGTCAAACAACTTCGATTGGGCGGTAACGATCGGAGGAAGGAACATTCTGTCCACCAAAGGATTGGATCTAGAATGGCGGAGTCTTAACAAACACAATCAGTCTGGAGTAGCCAGCCGAGGAGTACCACACGAGGGTCATCTACCCCACACCTCCCAAAAGTTCCAAGTGCCCGTATGGCGGAATCAGACTTCGGAATCGATCTCAGAGATGTGACCAACCAACGCCGAAAAAAGGCGGGGTGTGACCGAGCTGAGGCACAACCTTGGCTGGCCTAACTTCGTCTCTTCCAAGACTATTTGGGGACCATGAAGAAGGCACAAGACCAAGGCGGATTGGACGTGGACAGCCTTGTCGACCAGGTCGATCACCCTTTCACCGACGAGATCATGGAGGAGTCCGTCCCATCCAAATTCAATCTCCCTGCAGAAGTACGATGGGTCTACAAATCCCGTCGAGCATCTAGACTTCTACCGGACATGGATGGAGCTACATGGAGTCTGGGATGCGATCAAGTTCCTAGCATTCTCAATCACGCTCGCTGGACCAGCTCGAAGATGGTTCAGGTAACTGAAGCGTAAGTCCATTGCATTCTTTAGGGCGTTTGTCACCCAGTTCCTAGGAGGGTGAGATCAGAAGAAGTCGGTCACATAGTTGCTGACCGTGAGGCAAAGAAGCCAGGAGACCTTTTGGGAGTACATTGCCCACTTCAACAGCGAGTCGCTGGACGTTGAAGGGTATTCCGACAGTACGACTCTCGCAACAGTTGTTGCTGGACTCAGGGATGAAAAATTCTTGTGGTCACTAGGGAAAAAGACACCACTCATTTATGCCGAGTTGCTCACCAGGGCACAAAAGTACATGAGTGTAGGGGAGCTAGTCAACTCCAGAGGAAGCACGGAAGGAAGGCGCTCCGTTCTAGAGGGTGAGCAGTCTGACAACCATCGCGAGGCTGATCACAAGGAATTGCGAATGCGAAAGGCGGAAGAGCGCCCAGTGAAAAAAGAAAATGTCGAAAGGCGAGGGGTACCCTCAAGTCGGTTCGAGAGATACACTTCCACGACCATTCTCGTAGATCATATCTTGATGGAAATTTAAGATTAAGAGAAGCTGAAGTGGCTGAGCCGTATTAAGGCAGGGTCGAACAAAAGGAATAGAGGCAAATACTGCCTATTCCACCGAGACCATTACCACGCTACCTCGGACTGCTACGACTTGAAGGAGTCCATAGAGTTCCTCATACAAAGAGGTCGGTTGGACAAGTATGTGGGTGAGAGTGAAAAAGTGTCCGAGTCCCCTAACAAGAAAAGGGGAGGCGAAAAGTTACCACCGCCACCGGAGATCAGAACCATCATCGGAAGGCCAGCAGGTAGAGTGTCCAACCGAAGTCTGAAGGACAGAGTGAGGCAGGCCAGAGGCACCCTAAAGGGTGAAGAAGTGTGGATAATGGAAGTGGTGGACGAGCAATTGAGCTTCACTGCTACGGAGGCTACAACTCTGCACCAGCCGCACAACGTCGCCTTAGTGGTGTCCCTGACCATATCCAACATCTGTGTCAGAAGGATCCTTCGATGGAGGTAGCTCGGTGGATGTATTGTTGCTGAAAGATTACGAAGATATGAAACTGGGAAGGGAATGGCTCAAGCCGAATTTGAAGCCCCTAGTCGGATTTGGCGGGAGCACTTTGATCCCTGAAGGGGCGGTTGAGCTTCCAGTGACCTTTGGAGAAGGGGACAACATTGTCCTACACTTCGTCAATTTCTTGGTGGTGAATGACAATTCTGCTTACAACGCAATATTTGGGAGATCTATGATTCATGGATAAGGCAGTCGTGTCAACCTACCACTAGGTGATAAAGTTCCCCACTTTATTGGGGGTGGGCCAAGTCAGAGGTGAACAGATGTCCTCGAGGGAATGCTACCACACGTTCCTACGAGGCGTGGTAAAAAGTCCCTGAAAAAGAAGGTTGTTAAAAGGGGACCTATTCCAGGTGAGGCAGTCTAAAGAACAGCACAAGTGGGGGTATATAACAAGTAAGTACTCGGGTCCCAAAGTGCCAAAGCCGACACTTTGGCAAGTCGGAGACTGCTTGTGAAGTTAAGGCAAACAAGACCATGCTGGTAAAAAGTCCTAGACGAGTCTAACGTCCTCGCCAAACTACTGCACGAAGTCGATGAGGTGACACTAATTTCGCCTACAGCAATAAAGTCCTCCATGTTTGGAGTGATTTAACACTTGAAAAAGTACTTTCGATAGATTGTAATTCAAGTTGTTCATGATTACAAATTTTTCTTTTTCTTATTCTGGCCATCTTAATTTAAGTATATTGATCTTAATTTCATAACATTAAACTGGGGGTATATGAGATAGAGAAGAAAGAAACAAGGAAAAAGTTCATCATTTCATTTCAAGGAAAAAGTTCATGAGTTACAACTTAGGCGAAAAAGTAAATACTGCAAAATAAAGTGCTATAAGGTAAAAAAGACTGCAAGGTAAAAAGACTGCAAGGTAAAAGTCATTTAGGCCCTCCAGAGTCGTGCCTGCTGGAAGATGGTCGAATAGGTCCAGCTTGGGCAGGTGTTGTCCTGGCTGGAAGAGCCTGACTTGTGTCGGGCACACCTTGAAAGATGCAAGAATCGTAGCAAGTAGACTAGGCTGGATCACAAGGAAATCCCGACTTGAAGGCTGGCTGGGAAGGGTCGGCGACTCTCTCTGCAGTACTGGAACTAAGTGATCGAAAGAGAGGAAGAAGGTTACCATAGCGAACCCTCTCTTGGATTCGATCCAATGCCCAGCCTATGGTTGCCTCACCGGTATTATTTTCCTGGATCACAAAGGCAGGAGAACCTTTCACAAGGTTAGCCAAGTACGCAGCATTGTTGAGCTTCCCTTCAGCAGAAGCCAACTCTCGTAGAAGACGAGTGATCGTAGCCAAATCATCTTGACGTGCGGGGGGAGGTAAATTCCAGGCTGTTTCAGTAGAGGTACTTGAGGCGGCTAAGGCAGCCTCGGCGACATGCTGAGCTTCCCAAGCCTGTGCCAGTTCCCACTTAAGCTTATCAGTATTGGTAGACAAGGAAGAGCGGGTGTAACGCAAGTCCTCCATGAGATGACGAGAAGTTGAAGCAAAGTGTTGGAATGCATATAAAGCAGAAACCAAAAATATAAGTTAGTATACGTACTCAAAATTAAAGTATAGCTGGAAAAAGAGGAGTCGTTATACCTCGTTCATCAGATGAGATCCCTTTTCCAAGACCTGGGAGGCATCTTATAGGGGAAAAGTAGCTGAGGAAGACCCTACTTCATTCCACAGGTTGGAAGCTAGAGTCTTTTCTTCCTGCGAGTCCAAGGTAGGACAGTGTGGTCTTGACAGAAGGTAGGACTCGAATCCAGGGGGAAGACAGTGTATTGGCGTTCGAAGCCTGCATGAGTCGACCCGAGCCAGGGAAGGAAGGTGATCCAAACCAAGGCTAGGACCGTCAAACTCCGAGTCTGACCCCACTTCCAAGTCCTCTAGAATTTCGGGGAAATGAAGGTTTTCGTCACAACCAGGCGGGAGAGAGCATCCCTCCGAAGTAAGGTCCACCGTATCATCGGTGGGAGGCTTGGTAGGGGGCGAGACGTTTGACGCGTCACTGCATCAAAGGCACGCCTCAACGAATGCTCGTATTCCACGGTCATTGAACATGGTAAAAAGGTGTCAACTCGTATTTTCCAGTACTCGATGCACACAAAGTTAGAGGAAAAAGTAAGAAGCATACCTGTAGCAGACTCCTTCTATGGGAATGCGGACTCCGAGTTAGGATCGACTGGGATAGCTGAAGCTGGAAGGAGGTTGTACAGCTCAAGGGAGTTCGTGGTTAGGCACTGCGCACTACAGGTAACCTCTTCGGGGTAAGATATAACAGTCTCGTCAAACTTCATTACTCGGGAACGAGGATTAAGTTTCCTGTGCACTGGAACAAAAGGTTAGTACGACGCCAAAAGATAGATAAAGCCAAGGCGAATGTAAGTGTACTATATGTCCCAAAGACAGTGGGAGTTGCCAGCGAGGCATCGGCGCCTGGAGCTGCCCAAGCTCCTCTAGCAAAGAACCAGCACTCCTTCCACCCCTTATGAAAGTTGGGCACCCCACCAAAAGAGAAAGCTTGCTTCTGGGGGTCAGGTAGCAACCCATGGTGACATCGGGATGCTGGCAGAAGCGGTAGAATGAAAGAAGGTCTCTGGCGTTAAAGAAACTTCGAAACCGGTGTGCACCCAAAGGCTGTGAACACCGAAGAAGACATTTCAGGCATTGGGAGGCAGTTGAGCTCGAGCCACCCCTGTCATACCTAAGAACTCTTGAAGAGGCGGTATGAGAGGAAGCCGAACTCCTTGGTCGAACATAGTGGTGTAAAAGGCAACCTCGCACGGAGAAGGATGGGCGTACGTCTCAGAAGCCACAGGAAGCCAAAGGGTAATTTCGGTCGGGATAAGGAATTGGGTCCTAAGGCGGTCCAAATCCTCCTGAGTCAAAATGGACACTACCATTTGAGATCCTGATCCCACAACCAAGGTTCTTCGCCGAGTCCTCTTAAGTGAGGAGGAAGCCCGAAGGTGAAGGGATTCAGTCTCGTAGTCAGACGAAGGGTCCATGACAATTAAAGTAAGAGGTAAACTGCAAATTAACTAAGTTAGGGAAAAGGCGAGTCTCTAAGAGAGCCTAAGTACCCTACGCAATTCAAAAAACGGTGAAAAAGGCGAAACTTTTTGTAAAAGTGCCTAAGTAACCTAAAAGTTTCAAAAAGTGGTGAAATAGGCGAGACTTTTTATTAGAGTGCCTAAGTAACCTCAAAATATCTAAAGTAAGCTAAACGGGCAAGACTTTATAAAAAGTGCCAAAGTAGCCTATGAATTCGGAAAAAATACTCTAAAGGGGCGAGTCCTTAAAAAAGAGCCTAAGTAATCCAGAAATTCAGACATGCGTTCATAACGGGCAAAAATCGAAAAAAGTGCCCGAGTAAGGGTTCGAAAAATATGTCTAATCATTAGCGTGAAGTCAGAAAAAGGAGAGTACGTACCGAAAAAGTAAGGCGTGACGGATGGTTTCCAAAAATCCAAAACGAAAAAGGAGTCTCCACCACACTTTGAAAAAATCGAAAATACTAGCCCAATGGGAGGCAATTTTTGGCCAAAGTGGGGTGAAAATGAGGGTGTAGTTTTGGCAGGGAACTTTTATGGAAAAGTTAGGTTATGGGAAATCTTAAAAGGATAAATATTTTACTAAAAAAGAGAAGTGATTTTTCATTGAATAAAAATATTATCTTGGAAAAAATATTCTTAGAAATAAGAATATGGCCATTTAAATATAATTATTTAAAATGAATAATATTTTCCATAACCACAACTTTATTTGTTGGAATATTATTTAGGAAAAGATATTCTTGAAAGGGAATATGGCCTAAGTAATTTTCAAATAATAATTCCATAAAAAGGTAACCTTGGAACATCCAAATCTCCAAAAAAGAGGTAAGCTACTAAACTACTCTTCAAAATCCTACAAGCTCGGAAATGAAGACTGGGGGTAATGTTATAACCTAAAAATATCCAAAAATAATCGGAAGAGGTTGGGACCCAAACGTAGGACAAGATAGCCAATTTCGACCCCCCAGGGTCGGCCAATTGGAGGCATCGACCCCAGGGGGTCGGCCAAACCCATTGTCGATCCCCCGGGGGTCGGTCAATACCCTTGTCGACCCACGGGGGTCGGTCAACACCTTTGCCGACCCACCGGGGGTTGGTCTACACCCTTGCCAACCCCTCGGGGGTCGGCTAAAGTCAAAGTCAAAGTCAAAGTCCATTTCTGACCCCTTCGGGGTCGGCCTCGCCCCCACTGACCTCCCGAGAGTCGGCTAAATGGAGGCCACAACCCCCTCGGGGGTAAGCCAAGTCCATTTTCCGACCCTCCCGGTCGGCCAAACAAGTCCGACTCCTCCGGTGTTCGGCCATGGAAAGCCAGGACCCCCTCGGGGTCGGCCTTTGCAGCTGGTTGGCCGAGGAAGGCCAGGACCCCCTTGGGGTCGGCCCTTGCAGCCTTACCCTTCTCGGGTCCGGCAACGATTAGGTACATCCAAGTGGATGGGCCGTGGAGGTCAGGACTCTCCGAAGAGTCGACCGAGTCCAAGTAGCATTAGGAGGCGTTGCACCCTGTGGCGTCGCCCGTTACAACTAGTAGGTCAGCCCCATTGGGTCGACCGTGGAGGTCAGAACTCTCCGAAGAGCCGATCGAGTTCAGAATAAAAGCCGTTACACCTCTAAAGGGTAACGGTCAGGAGTTACGCCGGTATTCATACCCGGCTTAATGGCGGACGTTTCTAAACGGCCGACCGTTATATCGCAATAAGTGAGCCGCACCGGTTACAAGGCCAACTGATTTAAAAGTCAAGTCATTTGTCCCTTTCAGAAGGAAATTCCTGAGCTAAGTACCCTTAAGGCATTCTTAGTACTTTAATTACTTCTCCCTAATTCCGTTTTTAACTTAGGCATCAGAGGCCCTATAGCTCACACCACACCGGTGTGCCCTAAATTTGCTTTTTTGCAGGCCCTTTCGTCCTCAGCTAAATAAATCTTTACTGTGGATATCCGTTGACCATTTTTCAGCATCAAGAGCATTCAATGGTACTTAGATTTACTAAAGAGAGTCATTGGCTTGTTGTGGTATTATTCATGGGTTATATACAGTGGAATAATTGCATAGGGTAGATTTGCTTACACTATTTATACGGTATGTATCGACGCATATCTAAACAATGGTAGACAACAACTAGGGTGTAAGCAAGTTAGCTTAACGTACTGGTATTGACAATATACACATGGGTCACAATCCCAAATTCCTTAACTCATGATTATTTCTAGATAATATCCAGGTACTCATATGACCCTTAGGTAAATTACAAAGTAGTTACACTATACAGGTAGTCGATGACGATGATTGCGACTTTATACCCTCAAGCAAATAAGTATTAAGTGAGAATTGTCAAGTTGTACTATATATGAGGTGTGGATGAAGTCTTAAGAACTTTTAAAATTTTAAATACCAACATTAAAGAATATATTTAATGTGGATGACCTCCCTGAATTGAACACATCACCTTAAGCACCCAAAAACCGTGATTGACTACTAAGTGAAATTTTATTAAGTGTTTATTTTAAGTTTTGTCAATATCTTTGATGGTTTTGTAGAGTGTTTAGGTAGAGTGGTTATTACTATTTTGTTTAGATGTAAAATTGTTTATGGAGGAGTTGTAAAAAGTGTTTGTTAGATTTTTTTATGATGTGACATTTATAAATTTTTTTAAACAATTTTTTTAAAATTTTTATTATTCTAAATTCAAAATTATTATTAATGTTGAAGTGTTTTTTTATAATAGTATCTTTTGATTTATTAATTCACGATTTTTATTAAAATATAAAATAATATTGACAATATATATTATTAACTTTATAAAATTTATTTAGATATTTGAAAAAAAATAAATATAATACTTTAAATATTAAATAAGAATCAATATTGACAATATAAATAAATAAATATAAAATATCATTGACTAATAAATGATATTTGATTATATGAAAAAAAAACAATAATAGAGATGCTTTCAATTTTTTGTTTAGGAAAGAAAATTAAAGACAATATGCATTAATAAATATTTTAATATAATTAAAAATATAAATATGTATTACATTGAATTTAATTTATTAAACATATTCACAAAATAAAAAAATGATGAAGAAATTTTGGTTAATTTATCATTAAAAAACATATTAATAAATTGTTAATTGCATGAAGAAATTAACGTTAATTAAAAATTACAAAACAATTTTTTATTTATTTAAAACATGTTCTTCAAATTACAGATGAACCAGATTAAAGTGAACAAAATTCAAATTTAAAGAAAAAAGAGTTAGGAAAAATGAAGAAAATTATTTAGAAGAAAAGAGGTTTACAAAAAAATTGGATAAATTTATTTTTTTGGAAAATAAGTTTGAAACATTAAGTGCTACATCATGTGTTATAACTGCACCATCAGACATTCCAATAGTTTTATAATCACTAGTTGTTAAAAAAAAAAAAAAAATGAAATTTACACGTGATGCTTAATATGTTGCTCAAACACCCGACAACCTCTCGTTGTTGAAAAAAATAACAATATTTAAAAAACAACGCTTTTGATAGTTGATAAGTCAATTAGTTATTAGAGTCTTTAAAAATTATAAGAGGATCAAACATATTTAATGACGTGAATGAGTTATTATGATTTATGTATTGAAATCTATACCTTCCATATATTCAATAGAATACATTATGTAATTGAATTAGATTCACTTAACCTATTTTAATTAGTGCTTTTAATCATGAAAATAATTATAATAAAATACTTTATTTTGACAAAGTGCTATATATATATATATATTTTTTTTTTTTTTTTAAATGTATTGAAAATTATTGTTGATGCCGAAAAATGGTCAACGGTCTATCCACAGCACAATTTATTTGATAGAGGACGAAAGACCTGAAAAACAGAAAGGCTTAGGGCACACCGGTGTGGTGTGAGCCACAGGGCCTCCGATGCCTAAGTCAGAAAACGGATTTAAGTGAATAGTAAAGAATACTAAGAA
>JBBMEG010080538.1:0-11361 GCA_037832605.1 Cyclanthera cordifolia | reverse complement strand
TGTACCGTCCTCCTCGGTCACATCACGGCTGATCAAGACGTGAGTCGTCAGAGCATATTGCATGACTCTGACACTAAGCACCCTATATGCTCTAAAAGATGATCCAGAGAGCTGATATGAAAAAGGAAAATCAAAATCCAAATGATATCAGAAAATGGTAACTGATGATGAATACACAGAGATGCAACCAATATGGGCTCAGGTTGGAAATTGACCGACCCACATGGGGCTGGGTCGAAATTTTCACAATCAATATGGGCGTTGAGTAGGGATTTGCCCAACATACATGGGCCTCAGGTCGAGATTTGCCTGACTCAAGTGGGGCCTTGGGTCGGGACTTCCATGACCCATACGGGGATGGGTTGGGGATTTTCCAACCTATGTGAGGCCTCGGGTCGGGAATTCCCCAACCCATACGGGCCGAGGTCGAGTACTTTCCGACCCATACGGACCCAGGTCGGGCTTCCTCCGCTCACATCGAGCTCAGGCAAGGCACACCTCAGGGCCTTGGCTCTTCCTGGGTATTCTGCGTCAAATTGAGCTCTCCTGGGATGCACCTTGACAACTTTTGGTTCAGTTGCACCATTTGTACTTTATTTTACGAAAATAATAAATTCTTCTTCTTCATTTTTCTCGAGATCCCCTCAGCTTTCGCCTGGTGTTTCAAAATGATCTGATTCGATCTCCTATACAAATTCCTTATTTTTGCTTAAATTTCCAATCTCCTTGTTCCCCATATTATACACCTAATGTCACTCTTGGATATCCTTCTACTTTGCCCATTGTTTTGTTTATATCAACATCCATCCCTTTATCCTTCCCAATATCTTATGTCAACATATATTTATCCTTCATAGTTTTTTGTTTATTCTCCTTTGTCTCTCCTTGTTTACATTTGTCTCACTAAAGCTTTATCTTTTTATCTTCTAGCCCAAGCAAATATGCATGATTGTATTATCACCCGCAACAACTTGATCTTCTCTTCAAATCCATGCGTTATCTAGATCATATCAACACATCTCAAACTTGTACTTTGTCACAAGTCGATGACTATCATTTCATCAAATTACTTCACTCATAAAAAATATTGAATACTATTTACAATACTAAGATCTAGTTTGTTTCATGAATTCTTTTCTAATGTAGAGCTCGAACGAAGCTACAACCATAGATCATATTCAAAAATTAAAAAAACTACAAACCTAGAGCTTGATATTGCTTGTTGGGAAAAACTTTCCCCTGTTACTAAAGAAATAAGCAGAAAAAAAAACTTAGAAATTAAAAAGAAAAATAACAAAATAGAACATAAGAATTAACATGAAAAAACTTCAAAATTGGAAAAAGAAAAAAAGCACGAACAAAAAGAACTTACGTTATATGAAAAATTAGTACATTCACACAAAAATTTCTCGCTAGATTCCAATAACATAAACACGGTTTCCAAAACTTATACTACCCACACCTTTTGATCATCCCTCCACAAGAGAATACAAAAGAAATTTAATTAGAGTTAGTATACCAAACTTAAAGGTGCTTATAATTGGAATGCTTAGAAACCAAAGTCACATGCTTCTTTTATAGTGCTGGAACACACCACTTCTTTATATATTTCCAATGTGAGACAATCTCGTCTAATATATTGTCAAAACCCAATAGGTTTTGTACACTCCGACAATATTGCTGATTTAGACAAAAGGAGATGGTTGAGTGGTTTTATCTTCCCTTGGTTTAATAGTATAATTAGCTTGAAGTCAAATTGTCAAAGTAATACAACTCAATCCTCAATAAAGGTAGAGTATGCAGCCTTAGTAGAGGTTGTTAAAGAGTCAATATAGCTTATTTTTAAATGATAAATGTGCAGATTAATATTACCATAAATTGTGATATCCACAATGTCATCGTCAGAAACTAACCTAATTTTTCACCATTACACAAAAACATTGATGTAAGATACCATTTAAATAAGGTATGTTCTACAAAAGGGTGAAATAATCGTATGTATAGTGACCACCACACATAACCAACAAATGCATTCACAAAGGCATTGCACATTCAATGATTTAGCTACCTTTTGTGGTCTACATAAGTCAGGATGTTGCTGAAATTAAACCTATTATTTCCAGTTAGAATCCCAGAGAAGTTTTTTGTTCATTTCTTTTTGGGTAAATTATAATTTTAGTCCAAACATTTGAAAAAAAATTAGAATTTGGTCACTTTGATTTCAAAAACTATAATATTTTAGTTCTTGTAATTTGAAAATGGACTTTTTTTGAACTATGCCGTATTTAGAAAATGATTACAAAGGAAGTCAAAAAGAAAAACAATTAGCAAAAGTAATTTCTATTTTAATTTACGAAAATCATTTTAATGGTAAAAGACAACAATACCTTACTACACTAATTAGTAAAGTATTTAAAATACAAAACACAAAGTTTACCTTTCTAACGAAAACTATCATCTTCATTGTCACATATAAAAACTTGCAGCCATTTTTCATAGTCGCCATTAGGTTAAAAAAACCAACTTTATGTCACCGATGTGGTGATCTGTTTTTTCCGCCAAACAGAAGAACATGATTAAATATTTTTCTGATGTGAGATTATTGAAGTTCGTCAACTCATAAAAGGTAGATCTGATTGGAGCATCCTCGAAGACATTGTTTATGATGGAAACCATCATCTTCCACAGCAACGATTGCTGCTTTTTTGGTCGTTGACCAACGAACGACTCGCTTGCAGTTTGAGCTTCACTAGATCAACACTATATTTATGAGGCGTCATATTATTATACAGTATTAATTTTGAGTTTTGTAAAAATGAAAATTAGAGTTTTTATTAGATCATCGTCTTCAACTATTATGCTTTTTAAAGGCGTAAAAACTATGTAAAAACCATCCTCCCACCATCTAAATTGCAAGGTCTCCAACACAATACCTCCGACAACCCACCTCCCGCTTCATTACTCGACATTCCCATTGAAAAAAGTTATAATTATGTTCATATGGATTTAAAAACAATAATTTAATTTTTATTCTTTGTTAAAATCTAAAAGTAATTATTGTCGTTCATAATTACCGACAATATATAACCTTATTTTTTCTTACATCATGTTCACATTGCCGGTGTAATTTTGATAACTAATACTAATATATGGTGAACTTATTCAATTGGGATTAAATTGACTATTATGACTTTTTGGTTATACTAACCACTTATATTAAGTTTAGTAGACTCAAAGTCGTGTCCTCTTAGTCATTGAGTCAACTCTAATATCGTTGAACTATTACTCTTGATCACAAGAGGAAATGAGTTTTTTAGTCTAAGAACATTTAGATGTGTATATCTTGAACTTGTAAAGTATTTATTACTAGGTCGTACTTGTTATAGCAAAATAATTTCTCGAGTAGCCTAAGCCACTACAACCCCTCAAGGGATCATCCAAGCCTAATCCGACCCCCAGGGTCGGTCAAAAGAGCCAAAAGTCCCTCAGGGGTCGACCATGGAGGCTAGAACCCTCTAGAAGTCGGCTAACTCCAATTTCAACCCCTAAGAATCTGCCAAGGGGTCATAAGCCCCTAAAGATCAACTCAGGGAGGCTAAGACCCACCTGGGGTTGGCTCACCAAGGCAAGAACCCCTCGACAGTCTGCTGAGCACAAGTTCAAATTGCAGATGATTAGTGAAAGAGGTTAAAACCCCTCGAGGGTAGGCCGAAAGAAAGTCTGACCCCCTAGGGTAGGGAAAGGAGGTCGGAGCACCTAAGAGTCAATTATAGAGGTCAAGACTTCTAATGATCGATCGACCAAGTTAAAGTAGCACCCTTGGCTATTGCACTTCTTTGTTGCAACATTTAGATGTTACACTAAGATGGTGGAGGCTCACACGGAAGTGGCCATAGAGGTCAGGACTCCCCAAGGGTTGATCTAGTCCAAGTAGCATCCAAGAATATTTGTAAGGGTCAGGAATTACATCGAGATGTTCGGGACCCCAAAGGTAGGGTTGAAAAGGCCAAGACTTCGCGAGGGTTGGCCAAAGGGAAATTCAACCGTCAAACGTCAACAGAGGAGGCCAAAGACTACCAAAGGATTGGCCATGTAGGCTTGGATCCCCAAGGGGTTGTTTAAGTTTGAATTTTTCCCCTAGGTGTCGACCAAGGTGACCAGGTTCCCTTGAGGCTCGACCTAACCAAAGTCCAACCCTTTAGCAGTCTATAAAGAAGGTCTAAATCTCCCCGCCATCGGGAGTCAACCATAGAGGTCAAGACCCTCTAAAAATTGACAGAGTCTAAGTAACATTGATGGACGTTACAATTCCAAATGGTAATACATCTCGAACTTAGGCATTAGAGGCTCTGTAGCTCATTCCATACCAATGTGCCTAATTTTTTTTTTCTAGGCATCTCGTTCTCGGTAAAACAAGTATTTATTATTGATCTCAAATGACCACTTTTTGGTATTTACAGTTGGCTTCATCTATGGGGACGAGTTGTGTTCTACCTTAAAAAGCTTAATCGTTACGTTTTTTACTACAAAACTGACGAATAGTATGAGTCGCAACAATTGCATAGTCAACAAAGAGTCAAATATTAAGAATTTTCTAAGAAGATTAAGTGTTAGAGAACATGAGCAAGATCATGTTGAGGACTACCCTGAAACTTAAGGTAGACGAGCCATAAAAACCAGAGCATGCTGATCCAAAGTTCACAACTTTGAAAGAACAAGTGCAAAGAATGGCAGATAACGTATGTCGTTTCATGAAGTTACTCAATCAACCCCATCCGACCCAGGCTATCGTTGTTAAAGAACCAATAAGCACCGTAGGAGGCAGTGGGACAACAAACTACCAAAAATAAGGTTGCGGTGCACGAAGTTATGCCATTGGTTCGAAACGTTGTAAAAGAGAAAACCCTACCACAGAGGCCTCGAGAAAGGCTATTTCCAAATACTAAAGAACAACCGAATGAATTTGACTGGGTGGTAATGATCGAAGAAAGGAGTACTCGGTGCACTAGATAGCCTATTCTTGAAGTAAAAGTCCCTAAAAAACTTAATCGTTAGGAGTAGCTAGCCGCGAAGTTACCTTCAAAGGTCTATCATCTTTTGAGAGTCCCAATTGCCAGAGTTACGGGATCAAGTATGGGAACAATCCTGAGACATGCCATTAACCAGTATCATAAGTAGGGGACTACAAGAATTTTTTTCTTTGACAACAAAGGCTTCGACGACGGAGGAAGATTGTGTCGCCTTTGATATGGTAAGGCTACTCAAAATCCCTCTGTCGCATTGCTCATCAAATAAGGCCACATAATCAACTTCGTGTCGTCATAGCTTACCAGAATGCAATAGAATCTCGAACGTGTCGTCGAAGATGTAACGTCATTTTTTTTGAATTAAGTAAAGGCAACGCGGAGCACTTTTATGTCGCCTTTTCTTTACATTTTCCCTCAAAATGAAAATTGGGCGGAAAATGGAAAGGCTTAGGCAACACAAAAGTGGCCTGCATCGCCAAAGCCTAAACGTTTGCATAGGCTAAGATTGTGAAACTTTATTTCGTCGCCTTAGCATCTGATTACAGAACTCCCAAATCGCAATTTCCTTCTTGTTTCCTCCATTTTTCCTCCATTCTTTCTAATCTCCTAAATTCCTCTCAGTCCACCAGGATCACAACAATCGATGTTGTTTTTGTGCTTACCACCATTGGTCAATTGCTTCTCGTTATTTCTGCTACTGCACTAATATCATTTTTGGTTTTTTTAAAGGTTAGATTAAAATTTCTTTTGTGTCAAATGGTTTAATGTTTGCATTTTTTTTTAATATATGCTATTGATTTAGGTTTATGTTAACATTTTAGCTTAGGATTTTGAAGATTATATTATTGTATTTGATTTAGGTTTTGATTTTAGGATTATATTTACTGTTAGATTTATGTTTCAGGGGTTAATTTGTTTTAGGTTTTAGTTTTAATTAAAGTTTTAGTATTATTTGGTTTTAGGTTTTAGTTATAGTTTTATGTTTTAGACTTTAGAATTTAGAATTTAGAATTTAGAATTTAGAATTTAGATTTTTGATTTTAGATTTTAATTTTAGTTTTAGGTTTATTTTTCTATTTTGTGTTTTATAATTTAAATTTTAGGTTTAAGTTTAGTTTGAGGTTTTAGATTTTAGTTTTCTTTTTGAATTTTAGGTTTTAGAATTTAGATTTTAGATTTTAGTTTTAGTTTTAGGTTTTTAGTTTTTAGTTTTGGGTTTTAGTTTTAGTTTTTTATTTTATAATTTGGATTTTAGTTTTAGGTTTTATGTTTTGGATTTAAGTTTTAGTTTTAGGTTTTAGGTTTTAGGTTTTGGATTTTAGTTATAGTTTTCGGTTTTATATTTTTTATTTTATTTTTAGGTTTTATGTTTTGTATTTAAGTTTTAGTTTTAGGTTTTTTATTTTTATTTTATATGTTTTAGGTTTTGGATTTAATTTTATATGTTTTAGATTTATGTTTAGTTTTTAATTTTGGATAGGCTTTAAAATTTAGGTTTTAGGGATTTAGTTGTTTTATGCCTTTAGAGCTTTAGCACTTTAATAAAAAACATATAATCATGTAGAAGACTGATAATTTTGTCTACACCAATCATGTAGGATTGTTCAGTAAAACAACAAACGAGTGTCCTGCATTAATTTTCAAGAAAATATTAATAAAGATTGTTTTAGAAATATTGACAAATTATTCTCTGAATTCGTCGAAGGTGTTACATAGTTTTTAGGATTTGTTAAGAATCATGTGAACTTTTTGGTCAAGTTAGATGTCCCTGTAAGAAATGCATGAACGGTTCATGGCATTCTATAAAAGATCTAGAAGGACATATGTTGATTCATGGAATGTTAACATCTTAAGATTGTTGGGTATATCATGGTGAACCCAATGACTTATATAGGTTAGAACGTCAAGGACGGAGGGAGGTTGTGTTAACCCAAGTACTAGATCAACGAATGAATATTCAAGAGTCTTATGATCACAACAACGACAATGACATAATGAAAAAGTTGAATGATATCAATCTCGAAAGTGTTGAATCATAAAATGTAAAATATGAGCAGACATTTGAAATTAATAATCTCATTATTAGTGAACAAAGCGAGCGATTGAAAAAAAATGATAATTTAATAAAGGAAGTGTGCAAACAATTGTTTCCTGAATGTACAAGATTCTCTTTTTTTTTTTTTTTTTGTTAAACTTATGTACTTCAAGGTCACTAAAAAGTTAATGCCTAAATATTTGGCTTCTTTTACGAAGCCAAACAAAAATTGTGTGATTTACGATTAACTTACAATTTAATTCACACATGCAAGTATGATTGCATACTTCATAGGAATGAGTATAAAGATCTTGATCAATGTTCGATTTGTGATGAGTCTTGATATAAGGTAATAAGCGTATGAGAAAGAGACAAAAAAATTTCATAAAGTGTTGCATCATTTTCCATTATTTCAAAGACTTAGGAGAATGTTTTCGTTTAAAGAAAATACTCTAGATATGTGATGGCATAAAGAAAAGTTGACTGATGAGGCTAGTGTATTACGACATTCAGTCGATGCTGAAGGATGGAAACATTTAGATCGAGAATTCCATCAATTTGCTTTAGATTCGAAAAATGTGATGCTTGGATTATCTTCAGACGGATTCAACCCATTTGGGAATATGAGCACTTCGTATAGTGTTTGGCCTGTCACACTTGTTCCTATAATCTTCCACCGTGGAAATGCATGAAAGAAACTATTTTCATCATGTTTTTGCTAATTCTTGGTCCAAAATCATCAGGGAAAGAGATAGATGCGTTCTTACAACCTTTAATTGAAGAATTGAAGGAATTATGGATTAATAGGGTTCTAATGTTGCTAACCAAGTAAAACAAATTTTCTATATAGACGATCCAAAACATGGAAAAGATGGAAAAGTTGTTCAGCTAGTCTGGAACAAAAGTTTATGGGATATCCCTGTTGTGGAAAATCATGAAGTTAGAGAAGAACTAATAGCTTGCCGAATGCATAGTACTTGAAGGAAAAATAGAGTTGACGAGTCTTTAGAAGACAACGACATCTATAGGTTCGATGTTGAACAAAAAACATTAGAGTAATCAATGAATGATGATGTAGAAGATGAAAATCAATTCATTCATAATGAAGATGATGATGATGCTCAAACTACTGAAGCATAAGTGCTAGTTTATTTTTATTTAAGTGTTTATGATTTACCAAATGAGACTTACCAAAAACGAAATACTTCTAAAACTTGTAGGTTATCATTATGCCTTCCGGGTTGAGATCTAGGGCGGACTTCGGTATTCCACGACACAGATATTGACGACTTCGTACCTGCTACTATTGATACAACGACTGAGTCTGGAGGTAAAAATGTTTTATAAAAAATGCTAGTTTATATTATAATTCTAGTTTACTTACACTCACTTTTACTTACACTCACTTTTTTGGCACATGTATTAGTAGCACTACTACTAGTAGACCACTAGACCACGAGGTCCTTCAAAAGGCAAGCTGTTGAACAAACGGGTTATCAAGGAAAGACGTATCAATGTGCAATTCTTTGAGAGAAGTAAAAAGGATGTTAGTAGCAAGGTTAATACGCTAAGCAATCAGGTTGGCGTACTGATGTGACAGGCACTTCTTGTATGGGCACGAGATTGGTCGAAGAACAGTGAGACTGACATCTAACTTGTAAAACAAAACCTCCTGGTAAAGTAATTTAGTACTTTATATTTTCAAGTATACTTTAATTCAACTATTTAATACATTTAAAGTATACTTAGGTATATTTTACATCTATAAAGAATTATTTTAACTGAGATTTGAATAACCTGATTGTCAGTCATTGTATTGAAGAAGTAATGCAAAAACGACTGAAAGATCATAGGTACAAGCTCTTCCAACACTATTGGTATGTTATATCAAACACTAAACTATTTCTTTTTCTACATAATGAAAATGAATTAAACTATTTCTTTTCGTACATAATGAAAATGAAATTAACTCCTATAAATTTTGTTTTAGTCAATTTTTTGAGAACGAACAACGTCATAGGCCCCACGATAGCGTAACTGATATCAATGATAAGCACTTTCTATGCGATCAATGGGAGAGTGAAGAATAGAACAAGAAACACAAAAGGGAAAATAAAGCTCGAGCTGCTCTGCCATACAACCACCATGTTCGCCCATATTCATTCGTAAAGAGGAGGAATGAGAGGCAGTCGAACCACTCTCTCAAACATGGCTACATAAAGTGCTACTTCACTAGGGGAAGATTTTCTATATTCTTTGGGATCCGTTCGAAGCCTAAGAAGCACATATGAAGGAATAAGGTACTCTACTCTAAGATCATCTAAGTCATGTTAGGTTAATACCAAAGCAATTGGCTCGAAAATAGATCAAATTACTAAAGCCTTACGTCGAATCCTCTTTTGATAATAGGAGGTAAGGTAGGATCCACTTCATTCTCATAATTAGAGGATAGAGCCATGAGCAAAATTCAAGAATGCACCTTTAAAGAGGCAATTTGAGAAAAGTACTTAAAAGTGGCGAGACTCTAAAAAAGAGAGCATACTTAGTACAACAATCGAAGTTAGAACCTACTTGGACAAAATTTCAAAAAGGTGCCTAAAGGGTTGAGTTTCCACAAAGAGAGCCTACTTGGCCAAAATTTTGAATTTTTTTTTTTCTAAAGGGGTAAGTCTTCACAAAAAAAGCCTACTTGGTTAAAATCTCGAAAAAATGCCTAAATGAGGAGGGGAGGCGGCGAATCTCTATAAAGAGAACTACGTAGCCTAAATTTTGAAAAAATGGCCTAAGTAGGGTTAAACTCTAAAAAGGGAACCAACTTAGCTCAAATTTCATAAAGAATGACTAAATGGGAGAACCTCTAAAACGAGAACTACTTGGCCAAAATTTCAAAAAAAAAAAAAAAAAAAGGTGGCAAGTCTCTAAAAATAGTCTACTTGGCCAAAATGTATAAGAAGTGCTAAAAAGTGGCAAGACAAAAAAAAAAGTGAGCATACTTAGTACCAATAATTTCGAAAATACATGCATGATGGGTGCCTAAAATTTGAAAAAAGCGTCAAGTTCAAGAGAGAAAAATTCGAAGAAGTACCTATGTATAAGCATAAAATCGAAAAATGGGTACATATCGAAGAGGCTATTTCCAAAAAACGCTTTTCAGAAATTCAAGTTCAAAGCAAGCCTCTCTCAAGCCTCAAAAAATCGTGAATGGGAGAGGGAGAGAGAGAGAACTTTGATTTTTGTGGAATTTCATTTTAAGAAAAAATAATTCAAGAAAAAATTACTTAAGGAATATTCCTTAAAAAAGAAGTGACTTTTTGGATATGGAAATATTATTTAGGAAGTTATATTCTTAAAATAAGAATATGGTGTTTTTAATATAACTTATCCTTTAAGTCAATATTTTCCATAAACTTGAATATGACGGCTTAAACATGAGAGTATTTTTGTAAGAATATTTTCCAAAAAAAAGAGAAGTATTATCCATAAGCATGGAAATGTAAACTACGGGTTACTCTTCTAATTTTGTTGCCAAAGCAAACCAAAAAATGAAGATCGGGGGTAAATGTTATAGGAATTTTTATTTCGAAATACCCAAAGTCGGGGTGTCCCCCTAAGAGGTCGGCCAAGCCCAATCCAACCCTCTTAGGGGTCTGTCAAAGGAGATCAAAGTCCCCCTCGGAGTCGATCATGTCCAATTTCAACCCCTAAGAGTCAACCAAGGTGGTTAGGTCCTTATAAGGATCGACCCAAATGAGCTAGGACCCCTCGGAGGTCAGTTGAATACAAGTCCAAACCCAGAGGGTCAGTTAAAGAGCTCATAACCCCTTGGGGGTCGATCAAAGGACAGTCCGACCAAAGGTCAGAAATAGGGGTTAGGAACCGCCCGAGGGTCGACAATGAAGATCAGGAGTCTGTAGGGGTTGACCGAGTCCAAGTAGCACCCAAGGCTGTTGCACTTCCACGTTGCAACATTCAAATATTACACTAAGAAGGCGAAGGCTCCAATAGATGTAGCCATGGAGGTTAAGACCAATACAACAAAAATCACATACGATAGCATTTGAAAAATGCTATTATAGGCCTATTATAGCGTTTTTGAGACGCGGTCGTAGCCGATGTTATTAAAAGTATCGAACTTTTTGTAGCACTTTTTTACCGCTATAAAAAATGCTATAAAACATTGATTTTCAATAGCGTTAATTTAGTGCTATGGATTTTAATCATAACTGTTATGACGTAAAATATGGCCCGGAAGTCTCGGAAGAGGCCGGGACCCGAACAAAGGACAAAAGGACCAAAGCC
>JBBMEG010080536.1:0-11366 GCA_037832605.1 Cyclanthera cordifolia | reverse complement strand
TTTCCATATTTGTGAGTTTTTACAAGGATCCTAGAAGGACCTCTAGCTTTGTAAAACCAAGCAACCTTGGAGCTTATAACATACCCATAGAATTAGGTCAGTTTTGTAGGGTTTTTGGTCGAAGAGTGGTTAATTAATGATTTGGTCTTAAGTTCGTCCGAAGTTCATCGTACACACTCTTTCCAAACCCTTGTTCGACGAAATTTTCTTTTTTATACTCATACCCATAGAATTATGCAAGTTTTTTAGGGTTTTTTTGGTTCAAAAGTGGTTAATTCATGATTTGGTCTTAAAATCGTCCCATGTTCATCCTACACACTCCTCTTAAACCTTTGTTTGACGAACTTCTATTTTTTATTCTCTCACTCATATATTTATGAGAGTTTTTTAGGTTTTTGGTTCCAAAAGTTGTTAATTCATTATTCGGTCTTAAGTTTTTCTGAAGTTTGTCGCACACACGCCTCCCAAACCCTTGTTTGACGAGCTTTTATTTTTTATTTGCTTACCCATAGATTTATGTGAGTTTTTTGGGTTTTTGGTTCAAGAGTGGTTAATTCATGATTCGGTCTAGAGTTAGTCCCATGTTTGTCATACACACGCCTCCAAAACCATTGTTCGACGAACTTTTATTTTTTTTATTCTCTTACCTATAGATTTATGCGAGTTTTTTATATTTTTGGTTGAAAGAAGTGGTTAATTCATGATTTGGTCGTAAGTTTGTCCGAAGTTCGTCTTACACACTCATCTCAAACCCATGTTAGATGAACTTTTATTTTGTATTTTCTTACCCATAGATTTGTGAGAGTTTTTTAGGTTTGTGGTACAATAGTGGCTAATTCATGATTTGGTCTTAAGTTCATCCCATGTTCGTCCTACACACTCCTCTCAAACCTTTGTTCGATGAACTTTTATTTTTTGTTCTCTTACCTATAGATTTATGTGAGTTTTTTTGGTTTGTGGTTTAAAAGTGGTCAATTCATGATTTGGTCTTAAGTTCGTCTGAAGTTCGTCATACACACTCCTCACAAACCTTTATTCGACGAACTTTCATTTTTTATTCTCTTACCCATAGATTTATGCGAGTTTTTTAGGTTTTTTGTTCAAAAGTGGTTAATTCATGATTTGGTCTTAAGCTCGTCCGAAGTTCATCCTCGACACTCCTCTGAAACCATTGTTCGAGGAAGTCTTATTTTTTTATTCTCTTCTCCATAGATTTATTTGAGTTTTTCAGGTTTTTGGTACAAAAGTGGTTAATTCATAATTTGGTCATGAGTTCGTCCTACACACTCATCCCAAACCCATGTTTGACGAACTTTTATTTTTTATTTTCTTACCCATAGTTTTATGCAAGTTTTTTAGGTGTTTGGTTCAAAAGTAATTAATTCATGATTTGGTTGAGAGTTCGTTCGAAGTTCGTCCTACACACTCATTTGAAACCCTTATTCGATGAACTTTTATTTTTTATTCTCTTACCCATATATTTATGCGAGTATTTTAGGTTTGTGGATCAAAAATGGTTAATTCATAATTTGGTCTTACGTTTGTTCCATGTTCGTCCTACACACTCCTCTCTAACCTTTGTTCGACGAACTTTTATTTTTTATTATGTTACACATAGATTTATGAGAGTTTTTTATATTTTTGGTTCAAAAGTTGTTAATTCATGATTTGGTCGAAAGTTCGTCCGAATTTCGTCGTACACACGCCTCGCAAACCCTTGTTCTCAAACTTTTATTTTTTATTCTCTTATTCATAGATTTATGCGAGTTTTTCAGATTTTTTTTTCAAAAGTGGTTACTTCATGATTGGGTCTTAAGTTCGTCCGTAGTTCGACCTAAACACTCATCCAAAACCCATGTTAGATGATGTTTTTTTTCTTACAAATAGATTTATGCGAGTTTTTAAGGTTTGTGGTTTAAAAGTGGTTAATTCATGATTTGGTCTTAGGTTTGTCTGAAGTTCGTTCTACACACTCCTCTCAAACCTTTCTTCGACGAACTTTTATTTTTTATTCTCTTACACATAGATTTATGCTTGTTTTTTAGGTTTTTGGTTAAAAAGTGATTTATTCATGATTTGGTCTTAAGTTTGTTCGATGTTCGTCCTACACACGGCTCCCAAACCCTTGTTCGACGAACTTTTATTTTTTATTTTCTTACCCATAGATTTATGCAAGTTTTTTAGGTTTTTGGTTAAAAACTTGTTAATTCATTATTCAGTCTTAAGTTTGTCCGAATTTCGTCGTACACACACGTCCCAAACTCTTGTTTGGTAAACTTTTATTTTTTATTTTCTTACCCATAGATTTTTGCGAGTTTTTTAGGTTTATGGTTCCAAAGTGGTTAATTCATGATTTGGTCTTAAGTTCGTCCCATGTTCGTCCTACACACTCCTCTCAAACCTTTGTTCGACGAACTTTTATTTTTTATTCTCTTACCCATATATTTATTCCAGTTTTTTAGGTTTGTGGTTTAAAAGTGGTTAATTCACGATATGGTCTTATGTTCGTTCCATGTTCGTCCTACACACTTCTCTCAAACCTTTGTTCGACGAGTTTTTATTTTTTTATTCTCTTATTCATAGATTATGCGAGTTTTTTAGGTTTTTGGTTCAAAATTGGATAATTCACTATTCAGTCTTAAGTTTGTATGAAGTTCGTCGTACACATGCCTCCCAAACTCTTGTTCGAGTTACTTTTATTTTTTATTTTCATACCCATAGATTTATGCGACTTTTTTAGGTTTTTGGTTCAAAAGTGGTTAATTCACGATTTGGTCTTAAGTTCGTCAGAAGTTCGTCTTACACCCTCCTCTAAATCCCTTGTTTGATGGACTTTTATTTTTTATTCTATTACCCATATATTTATTCGAGTTTTTTAGGTTTGTGGTTCAAAAGTGGTTAATTCATGTTATGTTCTTATGTTCGTCCCATGTTAGTCATACACAGTCCTCTCAAACCTTTGATCTACGAACTTTTATTTTTTATTCTCTTACCCATAGATTTATGCGAGTTTTTTAGGTTTTTGGTTTAAAAGTGGTTAATTCATTATTCGGTCTTAATTTGGTATGAAGTTCGTCGTACACACGCCTACCAAACTCTTATTCGACAAACTGTTTTTTTTTATTTTCTTACCCATAGATTTATGTGAGTTTTTTGAGTTTTTGGTTCAAAACTGGTTAATTCATGATTTGGTCTTAACTTCGTCCGAAGTTCGTCCTACACACTCCTCTAAAACCCTTGTTGAATGAACTTTTATTTTTTATTCTCTTACCCATATATTTATTCGAGTTTTTTAGGTTGTGGTTCAAAATGTGGTTAATTAATGATATGTTCTTAAGCGTCCCATGTTCTTCCTACACACTCCTCTCAAACCTTTGTTTGACGAACTTTTGTTTTTTATTCTCTTAGTCATAGATTTATGCGAGTTTTTTCGGTTTTTGGTTCAAAAGTGGTTAATTCATAATTTGGTCTTAAGTTCGTCCGAAGTTCGTCCTACACACTCATCCCAAACCCATGTTAGACGAACTTTTATTTTTTATTTTCTTACCCATAGATTTATGTGAGTTTTTTAGGTTTTTGGTTTAAAAGTGGTTAATTCATGATTTCGTCTTAAGTTCGTCCGATGTTCGTCTTACACACTCCTCTGAAACCCTTGTTCGATGAACTTTTATTTTTTATCCTCTTACCAATAGATTTATGCGAGTTTTTTAGGTTTGTGGTTCACAAGTGGTTAATTCATAATTGGGTCTTAAGTTCGTCCGAAGTTCGTCCTACACACTCATCCCAAACCCATGTTCGATGAACTTTTATTTTTTATTTTCTTACCTATAGATTTATGCAAATTTTTTTAGGTTTGTGGTTCAAAAGTGATTAATTCATGATTTGTCTAAAGTTAGTCCCATGTTTGTCTTACAAATTCCTCCCAAACCATTGTTCGACGAACTTTGTATTTTTATTCTCTTACCCATAGATTTATGCCAGTCTTTTGTTTAAAAGTGGTTAATTCATGTTTTGGTCTTAAGTTCGTGCGAAGTTCGTCCTACACACTCTTTCCAAACCCTTGTTTAACGATTTTTTTTTTAATCTTTAACACATATATTTATACGAGTTGTTTGGGTTTTTGGTTCAAAAGTTGTTAATTCATAATTCGGTCATAAGTTCGTCCGAAGTTCGTCCTACACAGTCATCCCCAACCCATGTTAGATGAACTTTTATTTTTTATTTTCTTACCCATAGATTTATGGGAGTTTTTTACGTTTTTGGTTCAAAAGTGGTTAATTCAAGATTTGGTCTTAAGTTTGTACGAAGTTCGTCCTACACACTCCTCTAAAACCCTTGTTCGATGAACTTTTATTTTTTATTATCTTACCC
Source organism: Cyclanthera cordifolia (assembly GCA_037832605.1). NCBI lineage: Eukaryota > Viridiplantae > Streptophyta > Magnoliopsida > Cucurbitales > Cucurbitaceae > Cyclanthera > Cyclanthera cordifolia. The sequence continues at coordinate 6,995 of JBBMEG010080536.1, read as the reverse complement.
ATAGATTATTCGAGTTGTTTAGGTTTATGGTTCAAAAGTGGTTAATTAAGGTTATGTTCTTAAGTTCGTCCCATGTTCTTCCTCCACAGCCCTTTCAAACCTTTGTTCGACGAACTTTTATTTTTTATTCTCTTACCCATAGATTTATGCGAGTTTTTTAGGTTTGTGGCTCAAAAGTGGTTAATTCATGATTCAATCTTACGTTTATGCGAAGTTTGTCGTTCACACGCCTCCCAAACCCTTGTTTGAAGAACTTTTATTTTTATTTTCTTGCCCATAGATTTATTCGAGTTTTTTAGGACTTTAGTTCAAAAATGGTCAATTCATGATTTGGTCATAAGCTCATTCGAAGTTTGTCCTACACACACCTCTGAAATCCTTGTTCGATGAACTTTTATTTTTTATTCTCTTACACATAGATTTATGCGAGTTTTTTAGGCTTTAGTTCAAAAGTGGCTAATTCATGATTTGGTCTTAAGTTCGTCTGAATTCATTTTACACACTCATCCCAAACCCATGTTAGATGAACTTTTATTTTTTATTTTCTTACCCATAGATTTATACGAGTTTTTTAAGTTGTTGGTTGAAAAGTAATTAATTCATGATTTGGTCTTAAGTTTGCCCGAAAGTGGTCCTACACACGCCTCCCAAACCATTGTTCGACGAACTTTGTATTTTTATTCTCTTACCCATAGATTTATGCCAGTTTTTTGTTTAAATGTGGTTAATTCATGCTTTGGTCTTAAGTTCGTCCGAACTTCATCCTACACACTCTTTCCAAACCCTTGTTTAACGAACTTTTCTTTTATTCTAACGAACTTTTTTTTATTCTCTTACACATATTTATACGAGTTTTTTAGGTTTTTTGTTCAAATGTGGTTAATTCAAAATTTTATCTTAAGTTCGTCTAAAGTTCGTCTTACACACTCATCGTAAAACCATGTTAGATGAACTTTTATTTTTTTTTCTTACCCATAGATTTATGCGAGTTTTTTAGGTTTGTGGTTCACAAGTGGTTAATTCATGATTCGGTCTTAAGTTTATCCAAAGTTCGTCGTTTACAGGTCTCCCAAGTGCTTGTTCAAAGAACATTTATTTTTATTTTCTTATCCATAGATTTATGCAAGTTTTTTAGGTTTTTGGTTTAAAAGTGGTCAATTCATGATTTGGTCTTAAGTTCGTCCGAAGTTCGTCACACACACTCCTCTAAAACCCTTGTTCAATTAACTTTTATTTTTTTATCCTCTTACACATAGATTTATGCGAGTTTTTTAGGTTTTTGGTTCAAAAGTGGTTAATTCATGATTCGGTCTAAAGTTAGTCTCATGTTCGTCCTACACACGCCTCCCAAACCATTGTTCGACGAACTTTTATTTTTTATTCTCTGACCCATAGGAATATGCGAGTTTTTTTCATTTTTGGATGAAAAGTGGTTAATTCATGATCCGGCTTAAGTTCGTCTTACAAACTCATCCCAAACCCACGTTAGATGAACTTTTATTTTTTTAATTTCTTTCCCATAGATTTATGCGAGTGTTTTAGGTTTGTTGTTCAAAAGTGGTTAATTCATGATTCAATCTTAAGTTTATCCGAAGTTCGTCATTTACAGGTCTTCGAAATCTTTGTTTAGAGAACTTTATTTTTATTTTCTTATCCATAGATTTATGCGAGTTTTTTAGGATTTTGGTTCAAAAGTGGTCAATTCATGATTTGGTCTTATGCTCGTCCGAAGTTCGTCGTACACACTCCTCTAAAACCCTTGTTCGATGAACTTTTATTTTTAATTCTCTTACACATAGATTTATGCTAGTTTTTTATGTTTTTTGTTCAAAAGTGGCTAATTCATGATTTTGTCTTAAGTTCCTCTGAATTCATCTTACACACTCATCCCAAACCCATGTTAGATGAACTTTTATTTTTTATTTTCTTACCCATAGATTTATTCTAGTTTTTTAGGTTTGTAGTACAATAGTGTTTAATTCATGATTTGGTCTTAAGTTCATGATTTGGTCTTAAGTTTGTCTGAAGTTCGTCCTACACACGCCTCATAAACCATTGTTCGACTAACTTTGTATTTTTATTCTCTTACCCATAGATTTATGCCAGTTTTTTGTTTAAAAGTGGTTAATTCATGATTTGGTCTTAAGTTCGTCGGAACTTCATCCTACACACTCTTTCCAAACCCTTGTTTAACGAACTTTTCTTTTATTCTGACGAACTTTTTTTATTCTCTTACACATATATTTATACGAGTTTTTTAGGTTTTTGGTTCAAATGTGGTTAATTCAAAATTTTGTCTGAAGTTCGTGTGAAGTTCATCTTACACACTCATCGTAAAACCATGTTAGATGAACTTTTTTTTTCTTACCCATAGATTTATGCGAGTTTTTTAGGTTTGTGGTTCAAAAGTGGTTAATTCATGATTCAATCTTAAGTTTATCCGAAGTTCGTCGTTTACAGGCCTCCCAAGTGCTTGTTCAAAGAACATTTATTTTTATTTTCTTATCCATAGATTTATGCGAGTTTTTTTTGTTTTTGGTTCAAAAGTGGTCAATTCATGATTTGGTCTTAAGTTCGTCCGAAGTTCGTCGTACATACTCCTCTGAAACCCTTGTTCAATTAACTTTTATTTTTTATCCTCTTACACATAGATTTATGCGAGTTTTTTAGGTTTTTGGTTCAAAAGTGGTTAATTCATGATTCGGTCTAAAGTTAGTCCCATGTTCGTCGTACATATATCTCCCAAACCATTGTTCGACGAACTTTTAGTTTTTATTCTTTGACCCATAGGAATATGCGAGTTTTTTACATTTTTGGTTGAAAAGTGGTTAATTCATGATTTGGCTTAAGTTCGTCTTACACACTCATCCCAAACCCACATTAGATGAACTTTTATTATTTTTTTTTTCCCATAGATTTATACTAGTGTTTTAGGTTTGTTGTTCAAAAGTGGTTAATTCATGATTCAATCTTAAGTTTATCCGAAGTTCGTCGTTTATAGGCCTCCCAAATCCTTGTTTAAAGAACTTTTATTTTTATTTTCTTATCCTTAGATTTATGCGAGTTTTTTAGGATTTTCGTTCAAAAGTGGTCAATTCATGATTTGGTCTTAAGTTCGTACGAAGTTCGTCGTACACACTCCTCTGAAACCCTTGTTCAATTAACTTTTATTTTTTATTCTCTTACGCATAGATTTATCCCAGTTTTTTAGGTTTTTTGTTCATAAGTGGTTAATTCATAATTCGGTCTAAGGTTAGTCCCATGTTCGGCCTACACACGCCTTCCAAACCATTGTTCGACGAACTTTAATTTTTCATTCTCTTACCCATAGATTTTTGTGAGTTTTTTACATTATTGGTTCAAAAGTGGTTAATTCATGATTGATATTAAGTTTGTCCGAAGTTCGTCTTACACACTCATACCAAACCCATGTTAGATGAACTTTTATTTTTTATTTTCTTACCCATAGATTTATTAGAGTTTTTTAGGTTTGTGGTTCAAAAGTGGTTAATTCATGATTCGATCTTAAGTTTATTCGGAGTTCCTCGTTCACACGCCTCCCAAACCATAGTTCGACGAACTTTATATTTTTATTCTCTTACCCATAGATTTATGTCAGTTTTTTTTGTTCAAAAATTGTTAATTTATGATATGGTCTTAAGTTCGTCCGAAGTTCGTCATACACACTCATCCTAAACCCATCTCAGATGAATTTTTATTTTTTATTTTCTTACCCATAGATTCATGCGAGTCTTTTATGTTTCATGGTTCAAAAGTGATTAATTCATGTTCGATCTTAAGTTTGTCCGAAGTGAGTCGTTCACACGCCTCCCAAACCCTTGTTCGAAGAACTTTTATTTTTTATTTTCTTACCCATAGATTTATGCGAGTTTTTTAGGTTTTTGGTTTAAAAGTGGTTAATTCATGATTTCATTATAAGTTCGTCCTACACACTCATCCCAAACCCATGTTAGATGAACTTTTATTTTTTATTTTCTTACCCATAGATTTATGCGTGATTTTAAGGTTTGGGGTTTAAAAGTGGTTAATTCATGAATTGGTCTAAAATTAGTCCCATGTTCGTCCTACACACACCTCTCAAATCATTGTTCGATGAACTTTTATTTTTTATTCTTTTACCCATAGATTTATGCGAGTTTTTTAGGTTTTTGGTTCAAGAGTGGTTAATTCATGCTTTGGTCTTAAGTTCGTTTGGAGTTCGTCCTACACACTCATTCCAAACCCATGTTAGATGAACTTTTATTTTTTATTTTCTTACTCATCGATTTATGCTAGTTCTTCAGGTTTGTTGTTCAAAAGTGGTTAATTCATGATTTAGTCTAAAGTGGTTAATTCATGATTTAGTCTAAAGTTAGTCCCATGTTCGTCCTACACATACCTCCCGAACCATTGTTCGACGAGAACCTATAGATTTATGCGAGTTTTTAAGGTTTTTGGTGTAAAAGTGGTTAATTCTTGATTTGGTCTTAAGATCGTGCGAAGTTCGTCCTATATACTAATCCCAAACCCATGTTAGATGAACTTTTATTTTTTATTTTCATACCCATAGATTTATGCTAAATTTTAGGTTTCTTGTTCAAAAGTGGTTAATTCATGATTTCGTCTAAAGTTAGTCCGATGTTCGTTCTACACATGCCTCCCAAACCCATGTTGGATGAACTTTTATTTCTTATTTTCTTACCCATAGATTTATGCGAGTTTTTTAGGTTTTTAGTTCAAAAGTGGTTAATTCGTTATTTGGTCATAAGTTTGTCCGAAAATCGTCGCACACACGCCTCCCAAACCCTTGTTCGACGATGTTTTATTTTTTATTCTATTTCACATAGATTTATGCTAGTGTTTTAGGTTTTTGGTTCAAAAATGGTTAAATCATTATTTGGTCTTAAGTTTGTCCGAAGTTCGTTCTTCACACTAATCCCAAACCCATGTTAGATGAACTTTAATTTTTTATTTTCTTACCTATAGATTTATGCTAGTTTTTTAGATTTAATGTTCAAAAGAGGTTAATTCAGGATTTGGTCTTCAGTTTGTTCGAAGTTCGTCGTACACGCGGTTCCCAAACCCTTGTTCAACGGAGTTTTATTTTTTATTCTTTTTCTCATAGATTTATGCTAGTTTTTTAGGTTTTTGCTTCAAAAGTGGTTAATTCATGATTTGGTCTTTAGTTCGTCCGAAATTCATTCTACACACTCATCCCAAACCCATGTTAGATGAACTTTTAATTTTTATTTTTTTACCCATAGATTTATGCTACTTTTTTGGGTTTGTTGTTCAAAAGAAGTTAATTCATGATTTAGTCTAAAGTTAGTCCCATGTTCGTCCTACACATGCCTCCCAAACCGTTGTTTGACAAACTTTTATTTTTTATTCTCTTACCTATAGCGTTATGCAAGTTTTTTAGGTTTTTGGTTCAAAAATGGTTAATTCATGATTTGGTCTTCAGTTTGTCCGAAGTTCGTCGTACACGCGCCTCCCAAACCCTTGTTCGACGAAGTTGTATTTTTTATTCTCTTTCTCATAGATTTATGTTAGTTTTTTAGGTTTTTTCTTCAAAGGTGGTTAATATGATTTTGTCTTAAGTTCTTCCGAAGTTCATTCTACACACTCATCCCAAACCCATGTTAGATGCACTTTTATTTTTTATTTTCTTACCCTTAGATTTATGCTACTTTTTTAGGTTTTTTGTTCAAAAGAAGTTAATTCGTGATTTGGTCTTAAGTTCGTCTGAAGTTCGTCCTTCACACTCCTCTCAAACCATTGTTCGATGAACTTTTCTTTTTGATACTCATACATGTAGAATTATGCGAGTTTTTTTGGGGTTTTGGTTCAAAAGTGGTTAATTCATGATTCGGTCTTAAGTTCGTCCGAAGTTCGTCCCACACACTCCTCCCAAACTCATGTTCTACCACTTATTCATTTTTATACTCATACACATAGAGTTATGCGAGTTTTTTAGGTTTTTTGTTCAAAAGTGGTTAATTCATGATTTGGTCTAATGTTTGTCTGAAGTTCATCGTACACAGGCCTCCCAAACCCTTGCTCGACAAACTTTTATTTTTTACTCTCTTACCCATAGATTTATGCGATTTTTTTAGGTTTTTTGTTCAAAATTGTTAATTCATGATTTGGTCTTAAGTGCGTCCGAAGCTCGTCCTACACACTTCTCTGAAACCCTTATTCGATAAACTTTTATTTTTTTATTCAGTTACCCATATATTTATTCGAGTTTTTTAGGTTTTTGGTTCAAAAGTGGTCAATTCATGATTTGGTCTTACGTTTGTCCCATGTTTGTCCTACACACTTTGATCAAATCTTTGTTCGGCGAACTTTTATTTTTATTCTCTTACCCATAGATTTATGTGAGTTTTTTAGGTTTTTGGTTTAAAAGTGGTTAATTTATGATTTGGTCTTAAGATCGTGCGAAGTTTATCCTACACACTCCTCCCGAACCCTTATTAGAAAAAATTTTCTTTTTGATACTCATACGTACAGAATTATGCGAGTTTTTTTATGGTTTTGGTTTAAAAAGTGGTTAATTCATGATTTGATCTTAAGTTCGTCCTACACCCTCCTCCCAACCATTTTTCGACGAACTTTACTATTTTATAATCGTACCTGTAGAATTATTCGAGTTTTTTAGGGTTTTTGGTTAAAAAATGGTTGATTCATGATTTGGTCTTAAGTTCGTCCGAAGTTCATTCTACACACTCTTCCCAAACCATTGTTCTACAAACTTTTCTTTTTTATAGTTATACCCATAGAATTATGCGAGTTTTTTAGAGGTTTTGGTTCAAAAGTGGTTAATTCGTGATTTGGTCTTAAGTTCGTCTAAAGTTCATCCTCTACACTGCTCTTAAAAAATTGTTTCACGAACTTTTCTTTTTGATACTCATACACATAGAATTATGCGGGGTTTTTTGGGGTTTTTATTTCAAAAGTGGTTAATTCATGATTGTGTCTTAAGTTTGTCCCAA
>JBBMEG010080535.1:0-11369 GCA_037832605.1 Cyclanthera cordifolia | reverse complement strand
TCAGTCATAGAATTTACCAACCAAGCCATGATCATGGAATTTTCGGAATCCCAGACAGTAAATGTCGGGTCATCCTTTTGAGGGATTTTCTTATCTCCTGTCAGGTATCCTATCTTGCCTTGGCCGCGAATGAACATTCTGACACTCTGTGACCATCGAAGAAAATTGTCACCATTTAATCGGATGTTTGTTATTTGAACCGTAGTACTATTGGGTAGTCTTGTAATCGATCTTTATCCTCCGACATCTCGTTTATTGATACAATCACAAGAACTTATCTGAAATAGCTATGACCGAATCTGTCGTCACGAACCTGCTGCCAAAACCGAGCCTGACTGAACTCAGAAATCAATTTCTGTTGAAGCCGACTGCTGACTTTGACTTAAACCTTCGAATCTGCAACCTTCGAATCTGATAAAGTCGAATCTGCCAGCTTTGACTTAAACCTTCGACTGAAACCTAGACCCACGACTCCAACCTTCGACGAACTGGCAAGCAAGCCGCGACGAGTCGCGACGAGTTGCGGCGAAGGAGCGCGAGTCGCGACGAGTCGCGGCGAAGAGTTGCGGCGAAGAATCGCGGCGAAGAAACGAGTTGTCGACGGGTCGCAGGTCGCGACGAACTGGAACTGCGACGACGAGCGAGCGAGCGGTTGACGACGAGCGAGCGAGCGGTTGACGACGAGCGAGCGAGCGAACCGGCGGACCGCTTCGTCCGAACTGGAACCTGCCGCCGTCGATACAGTCTGGACGGAGAGAGGCTGCAAGAAATTAGGGTTAGGGTTTGTTGGCGGCGGCTGGGAAATTAGGGTTAGGTTGGCTCTGATACCATGTTAAAAATTATATGGTGAAAGAGACAATATTATTTCCACACTTAAAAATCAATACAACCATGTTACTTAAATAGTAACATTAACATTCCTACCTAGGAAAGGAATTTGATAAATATTAAAAATAAAATAGAATATAATAAAGATATATACTTCTTTATTATATTTACAAGAATAACATTAAACTAATAAAACCAACACAACTTCTAGATGAAATTGGAGTAAAAACTATTGTGCCTACAAATCTATGGTGAGATAATCAAGCAGCAATACATATTGCCTCGAATCCAGTGTTTCGTGAAAGGACCAAGCATATTGAAGTAGATTTTCATTTTATTCGAGAGAATATACAACAAGGTTTAATATCGACGAGATATGTGAAGACTAGAAAACAGTTAGGAAATCTCTTCAACAAAGCATTGAATAGAGCATGAATAAGCTACCTTTGTAACAAGATGGGCATGACAGACATATTTGCTCCAACTCGAGGGGAGTGTTCGAAGTAGTATGTTAGGTTTATTATATTAGTAACTTGTATTAGACATGTTAGGCACATTAGGCCCATTTAGTAATTAGGTTTAGGATTAGGTTTAGGAATAAGTTTGTGATATAAACCTATATAGAGACATAACTCTATCAATATATATAACTCTATCAATAAGATAACTACGACTCTTTAATCTTAAACTTGTTTACAAACATTATATTAAGATAATAGGGTAACAATACCATAACGTAGCCTTTCGAGAGGGCTATTCTCTCCCAATGTCTTTACTAGGACAACAATACCAAAATTTCATATCTCCACAAGTAACACTAACTACTCTATTTATAACTAAGACCCTTATGCACTAATTTCAAGAAACAAAGACAATCTTTCATTAAGAAAATGAAGAAAAGAGTTCATGAGACCGAGTAAAGAAAAAAACAAAACACCAAAATTAAACGACAGAACATTCGAATGACCAAAGAGAAAAGACAAACTAAAACGACAAACAAACTACGAAATATTCTAAGGCCTCCCAATTGGAAAAAAGATCTGATGGATGGAGAAGTTGTTGAATGCGTTGGATTAGTAAGCCGATAGAAAAACTTTCATTCGGGTCGAGTCACAATGAAGATGAGAGTCTTGAAATATTCTTTCCACCATAGCGAAGACTTTTGATGGAGTTGATTCATAGAAAACAAGCCTTATTGCAAAGCAAGAACCAAGAAGCAAATGGATAATTTTTTTTATTATTAAATTCATGAAAACCCAAAAAATGTCGAAGAAACTCAATAGGCGAGACCAGCAATTAGGCATAAATGGGCAGGAAAACAGATCGCAGTTATCATCTTCTGAGGCAGAAAAATAGAGATGACAATTGAAGGTTGTAGGAGATAGGAACACAACTTTCTTTGAAGAACTTCAGTCCAATTCAAATTGCCATTTAATAACACCATATAAAAACATTGATCTTCTTAAGGCTTTTAGACTTCCAAATAGCTTTAAAAAGATTATTTTCCATGGGTGTTTTAGAGCTTACAAATGCATGGCTGATTTTACTAAAGAATTGCAGGCAACGGATCAACAAGGAGAGCCCACTCTCCAAAAAAAAAATTCTGACGACTGCAACATTGAGCGGCAATTTTAGATCATTTTCCTTTCCTCTTGGAGGCAAGGTCTTTTCAGTGGGAGCCTCCTCCCTTTCAATTCTATAATAGTTGGCTATGTTTATCTAATTGTAAGGAATTAATAGCCGTAGAATACAAAATGATTCATCCTATGGCAGGGCATTATATCATCATTTCAAAGTTTAGAATCTCAAATCCTCTCTCAAAAATTGGTTTAAGGATCCTCAACTCCAAAGAAAGAGCTCAGAATCAGCCTTGCTGACAGAAATAAATTATGGTCAAATGTAGTGAATTCCATTTTATATGAATTATGGGGGGAAAGAAACATGAGGATTTTTCACGATACTCATCTCACTTGGATTGCTAGATTTGATCAAGTTAAGCCTTTTAAAACCTTGCCAGCAAATTCATGTAACATCAATTGAGAGCTTACTGAAGGAATACATGGAAAAGAATGATGTAATGCTTCAAAGCCAGCTAACAGCTGTTAGGAGTCTCGAGATTTAGATGGGACAACTGCCAATGAGCTGAAGCAGAACCTGTTGGAAAGACTTCCAGCAGATACATAACTAGCCAAGAATAAAAGGAAAGAACAAGTCCAAGCCATTGAAGTTGTTAGAGAGAATGTTAAGGAAGAAAAGAATGAGAACGACCAAAAGAAAGAAGAAATTAAAGAAGATGAGGAACAAGAGTTGAAAGGAGTGAAGTCTAGTAAAAAGAAAGTGATAAATGAGAAACAGAGGTGCGTTATGGAGAAGATGGTGAATAAAGAAGCTAAAATCAGAGTAGTAATGTTAAAGCAACAAAAAAAGAGAGTTGAATTGGCTGAGTATACGCTTCCACCTCTCCCATTCCATCAACGACGGAAGAAAAAGAAACAAGAAGAGCGACACTTTGAAAAATTCTTAGACATCCTAAGGGTAATACATATAAACATACCTTTAGTGGATGCGCCTAAACAAATGCCTAACTACATGAAGTTTGTCAAAGAGGCATTGTTAGAAAAAAATAGATTATAAGAGTTTAAAGTGGTTTCATTCCACGAAGAATGTAGTGCTATAAAAAAAAAATCCCGAACAAAAAAAACGATCCTAGACCATTTACCGTATCTGTCCTAACTCAACTGGAGTACAGTAACTAAGGAGAGCTCTATGCAATTTGGGAGCAGTGTTAATTCAATGTCATTGTCTATTTGCAAGCGATTTGGTCTAGGCAGAGAAATTTGGGGAGAGCTCTATGTAAATGCTAATTGAACACAAAGTTGATGATTGAAAGAAACGCGATATAGTCATGAGAAGATGTCTGAGATAAACTACTAATAACTCTAGTCTTTTCGTGTCTGTGAGAAAACATTCTACAAAAAATAATATAACCACCAATATGTAAGATCACTAGAGACGTACCCTGGTTCTGTAACATAGACAAGACTGCATTTAAAACGAAAGTTTCTGGCCTGCAATGATAAAAAGCTAAACAATGTTATTGTGATATTCAAGACGCTACGTCATTCAAAGCTATTTACCATTATACCAAGTAAAAAATAAGAGATAATTAGTTGATAAAGAGAACTGTTGGAATTCTTACTAAAAATGTGCATTAATTGTAGAATATTTTTCTTTATTGTATTTATTAAAATTTCCGTAATGTTCCCTATAGTCTTTCTCCTAAGAAGCCCACCTAGAGTGAACATATTTTATATAGCAATATACATGATTTACCTTTAAAACTAAGAACTTACAAAGCTACCCAGGCATGGATTATGTACAAGACAAGTGTCTGCAGAAATTATTAGGCAGGAAATTTGAAAAAGAATATAAAAAAACAAAAGGAAAAGCAGTAAACGTCCTACGTTAATGATGAAACACAGAGTTTGAACAAGAGAGGAAAGAAAGAAATGCTTAAGGACTTTGTTATTGCTTAATGAAAGCTTGATTACAACGAGAGCTATTGTGCTCAATTTATAGGAAAGACAAAGAGACTTAACCAAAGAGAGAAAGTACCCTAGAGAAAAGACTTTACAATACCTACCTGCCTACTCACATAATGAAGATAAAACAATTAAAGCAAACGAGAGAGAAGATGAAGTGGATGGGGTGTTTGGATGCAAATTTAGAAGAGTGATTAGAATAAAAATTTATTTTGAGTGATTAGAAATAGTAATTACAGTAAAGCTCATTTAGATACAGATTTCTAGGGAGGAATTGATGTCAATAGCTTGTTTGGACGTAGATTTTTGTCAAAAAGATGCTGACAATAACTCGTTTGGATATTATTTTTGTAAAAGAGTTGCAAGTAATAACTCATTTGGATGATGATATTATTCAAGGAGTTTTAATAACATCATATATATATATATATATATATACACACACGTAGAATTATTTGAATTATTTGAGGATGATGATATTACTCACAGCATTGTTCACAATGGTTCATGTATGGATACTCCTCAACAAAATGACATTGCTGAGCGAAAGAACAGACATCTTCTGGAGGTAGCTTGTTCCCTCATGCTTTCAACAAATGTTCCTAAGCAATTTTGAGGGGAAGACATTCTTACTGCAACCTTTCTCATCAATCGCTTGCCTAGTCGTGTCCTTCATTTAAAATCCCCTCGAGATGTACTTCTTCAAAATAACCCTCAAATCCAAAACCACTCTTCAAACTTAGCCTTCCGGGTGTTTGGTTGCCCTTTCTTCGTCCACAACCATTCTCCTCACAAGTCTAAACTTGATACTAAATCCATTAAATGCATTTTCCTAGGCTATGCTTCCCACAACAAAGGGTACAGATGTTATTCACCAATCATTAGGAAAATGTACACATCAATGGATGTCACCTTCTTTGAAAACCAACCATTCTTCACCGAGTCTCAAATCCAGGGGGAGAGTATAAGGGAATTTGAAACTGAGTCATCAATTCCTCAGTCCAGTATCCCAACTATTCCTGAAAATGAGTTATCTATTCCTCAATCATCTAACCTTCAATTGAACATCCCTGAAGCTTCCCAAACTCGCATGCCTATTGTCTACACAAGGAGAAAGAGGTTGTTGTGCAAAACCAAGAATGTCAATCATCTAAACCAGATTCATCACTGTTGAATTCCACAAGTGAGAGTACCACTGTTATTGGCACCTGTGATTGATGATCTGGCCTTGTCAACTGCTCAGAGAAAAGGGGTCAGAAGTTGCACCAACCATCCCATTGAAAAATATGTTTCATATGAAAATTTGCTTCCTTCTTACAAATCCTTTGTGAATCAATTAGACAATACTTACATTCCTCGTAACATCATGACGCTTTAAAAGATCCAAAATGGAAAGACGTTGTTTATGAAGAAATCAACGCCCTTGAAAATAATCAAACATGGACTCACACAAAGCTTCCTCAGGAAAAACGTCCAGTTGGTTGCAAATGGATTTTCCCTATCAAATACAAATCTAATGGAAGTGTGGAACGATTTAAAGCCAGACTTGTTGTAAAAGGATTCACACAATCTTACAGAATAGATTATGAAGAAACATTTGCCCCAGTTGCAAAAATGAATATTGTGCGAGTCTTGTTATCCCTAGTTGTAAATCTAGATTGGCCACTACACCAACTTGATATAGAGAATGCATGCCTTAATGGTGATCTCGAAAAAGAAGTTTACATGCAAGTTCCTTCTGGATTAGAAGACAATTCTAATAGAAATATGGTGTGCAAGCTTAACAAGGCATCATATGGTTTGAAACAATCTCCGCGTGCATGGTTTGACAGATTTTCTTAAACACTTGTATCTTAGTGGCTATTACCAATGTCAAGCTGACCATATTTTGTTTCTAAAATCTTCAAATCACAAATCTGCAATTATAATTGTTTATGTGGATGATATCATCATTACAGAAAATGATAGTGAAGAAATCGGCATACTTAAAAGAATGCTTTCGACTGAGTTTGAAATCGAAGACTCGGAAAACTTGAAGTATTTTCTAGGCATGGAAGTGGCACGATCTGATTAAGGGATTCTAATTTCACAAAGAAAATATATCATAGATATTTTAAAGGAGACTAGAAATCTTGATTGTAAACCTGTTGAAACTCCCATGGATCCTAATCTAGTCTTTCGACAAAGTAAAGATGACGATCTAGTTGAAAAAGGCATGTATAAAATACTTGTTGAAAAATTAATCTACTTGTCTCATACCAGATCTAATATTGATTACTCTGTTAGCATTGTCCGTCAGTACATGACCAACTCAAGTAAACAACATTTGTGTGCTGTGAATAGAATATTAAGATATCTGAAATTTACTCCTGGTCACGAGTTGTCATTTAAGAAATCCTCAAACAGGTCAGTGGAACTCTATACTGATGCAAGTTGGGCAGAGGAATTAACTGACCGAAAATCTACCACAAGCTATTGTTCTTATGTTAAGGGTAATTTAGTCACGTGGAGAAATAAGAAACAAACTGTTGTATCAAGAAGTAGTGTTGAAGCTGAATATAGAGCTCTTGCCTTGGGAATTTGTGAAGGTATATGGATTCAAAAACTCTTAACATAACTGAAAGTTGAAACTCAAAAATCAATGATAATGTTTTGTGACAGTCAATCCGTCATAAGCATTGCTAAGAATCTTGTTCAGCATGACAGAACAAAATACATTGAAATAGATCGACACTTTATATTTGAAAAGGTCAACAACAACAATGTTTCATCTCGTTGTCAAATTGCCAATATACTCACAAAGGCTCTACCAAGAACTACCTTTGAAGAGTTCAAGTCCTAGCTTGGCTTGTACAACATTTACAATCCAGCCTGAGAGGGAGTGTAGAATTATTTGATTTATTTTATTTTATTTTATTTTATATCTTTACCATATTTAGGGTGAATCTTCTCTAGGTTATATTTTTCCTTTTTTTATTTTTTTCTTCAAACAATATATATTCCTTTGTATTATTAAGCTTTAATAATAAGAAAAATCAGAGTTTTTTTTCTAAAAACATTATATATATATATATATATATATATTTTATGTATATGGACAAGTTCTAAAATAAATTGTGTTCAATTGATAAAAAAAATCTCATTTTTTCATTACACTTTTTTTTTCGATTACAACATTGGGGTGGGGACTCGAACTATAGATCAAGCAGATGCTAGTACATCTCTAATGTCAGTTGAGCTAATGGTCATGCTTGTCTAATGCGTGTTGCACGTGACAGCATGCACCCTTAGACTACTTTTTATCGTGCTTTCCTAGAATAGGATTTACTTTTCATGTTGTTCTTATTTCCTTCGTGTTTTGGAACCGTATGACTCCTCATCATTTTGACGTGCAAACATACCACATCAAATATGACTCAAAATGTACTATAGGGGGTATGACTTCTTGAAGTTTTCTTCCTACCAAGTTATGTGTTGAATGCACTATAGTTGAAGTGGTCCTTGTTGTATTTCCATATAGCCTTTTCAAAGACAAAATGTATTTCCAAACTTTCTTTCTCCTTTTTTGAAAACCTTTTCACGTTTTCGTTTGGCTGACTTGCTTGTCGGGTTAGAGCAGGTGCTTCGCGATCGCTATGCAAAGACAACGAAGTTGGATTGCGACAGTTGGTATCAGAGCTTTGTTAGTTCCATTTGAAAGTTTCCGCAAGAATGTCCGAGAAGAAAACGATAGGCAAGGCCCACGGTGACTGGTTGGTTGGGTTAAAGAGAAGATGATCTATCTGAAAGAGCTCACTGACACTATTCGATTTTTAGAATCTCAGCTGGCTGAGATTAGTTCTAAAGCCGACATGATCGATGTGATAGCTAGCCGCATAGATGAAATGTCTATCCAAGAGTTGATGATGAGGGCTGGGGCGAGCGGCTTTACTCGGGCGCCTGGATATTTTTCCATAGTCTCAAGGTTGAAGATGAACAGCATTCGTGGGGTTTGAAATTGTAATGTAAATAAAAAACTTGTTTGGTAAAAAAGTCTATTAAAAGTGAAATAGCAACCTTGGGTAAAAAAACTCTATAAAAATTAAAAAGACAACCTGTCACTTTTGCTATTTACTTTTAATTCTATTAATTTTGAATTTTGAATAACCTACCTACTATAATAAAATCCCGTGGATAAAAGAGTAATTGTTTTAAAAAAAAGTGAAATGACAAGATATGACTTGGTCAATTTACTTTTTTTTATTATTAATTCTGAATATTGATCATTTTAGCTTTTATTTTTGTTTTTTTTTTTTTTTTATTTTAACTTCGTTAAAATATAAAGTATAAATTTATTTATTTATTTTATTACATATTTAACTACAATTGTTTTTTATAAAGTTAAATGTTCCAATCGACTTTAAAATTTAATAATCTATAAAACTGTAAGTTTTAAAATCGTTTAACATCTTTTAAATCGGTTAACTTTTATTTTATTTTTTATTTTTCTGACATTTGATATTAAATGTTTTTTATTTATTTATTTTGATATTTTTATTATTAAGCTTTCTTTTTTATTTTTTATTTTTCTATCTATATTATTTATTTATACATTTATTTGGTTGTGCCTCGCTTTGCTCGAGCCTCGCCTTTTTGTCGCCTCTCGCCTCAAGGCGATTAAGAAGAGTGTCGCCTTGCATTATGCATTGCGCTTTGAAAACACTGATCAACCACTTGATCGGATGCGTGAATATGTCGAAGGTCGATTCGATGAGACAAGACTTGATCATGAATGAAGTCTGCATCTATTTTAATATGTTTCGTTTGAGCGTGAAATACTAGATTGCGAGATAGACAATTGTTGCAAAAATGTTCTCACACCATATAATTGGGCATGAATGAGTGAATATACGAAGATTTGTGAGTAGGGATCGAAGCCAAAGTAATTCACAGGTAGCGTGTGAGAGAACTCGATACTCGAAATTTGTACTTGAACGTGCCACAACCGCTTGCTTTTTTAAGGTCTATGAGTTAAGAGATGCGCCAATAAAGAAACAGTAAGCTCCTATGAAAGATCGTCTGGACAGGATGCCCACTCTACACCGGTGAACCCGGTGATGACAAGATTATGACTAGGTTCAATGTGAGGCAGAGCTCTGAGGTTCCCTGTAGGTAGCGAAGAAGTCGCTAGAGAGCACGCCAATGAGGAATTCGTGGTAGATGGCTAAATTGGCTTAGCTTGTATACTGCAAAAGCAACGTCCGAACGAGTATGTTGAAGATATTGTAAAGATCCGAGTATGCTTCTTTACTTCATAGAATCAGTCGGGGGCTCCCCATCACGTTGAGAGAGTTGAACTCTAGAGATCATTGAGGTAGGAGCCACTTTAAGGTTTGAGTATTGGGTTTGTTTCTAGAGATCAGAATGAGTATTGGGTTTGTTTCTAGAGATCATCAAGGTTGGAGTTGAACTCTAGAGATCATCGGGGTAGGAGCTCATCGGCAGAACCAGGTTGGAGTTGAACTCTAGAGATCATCGGGGTAGGAGCTCTGAGGTTCAATGATAACATCTTCTTGCAAGTCTCCCACATCAATGTCCGTTTGTTGAACTCTCCCCCACCATCACACCGAATATTTCTAATGACAGCTCCATATTGTTTTTTCACCAGTCTAAAATTATTCAAACACTTGAGAGATTTGAGTTGTTACTCCTTTGCTGATTTTTTAGTTCCTCCGGTTGAGGCAAATAAAGCGGTAGCACCGGTGGTTATATTGTTCTTCCTTCGAGCTTGCAGCTATTCTAAGCGTTGTTCGAATGAAAGTAGCTCAAATTGAATTTTGAACCATGAAAGATCTTGAGTTCTTAGGATGCACACTATGGGAGTATTCTTCATCAAGCCCTACAACCACATGAGAAACAAAACTACGCATATCCAGGGGATAACCTGCAAGTTGGAGAATCATGATATCCCTTCATCAATGTCAAATGCCCACACATTTTTAGACTACTCAATCTAGTTTGTTGCAACATTTGTCGGCTATGGTCCTCTTGTGACCTGGAGTGAATCCCAAATTTGACATATAACTTCCCATAAAGGTTGTTCTATGTTATGTCTCATCACTTGAGCAGCGACATCATAAGACATTGAACTATATAACCACCCTACAAAAAGTCCTTTCAGGCCCTAGATTATTTAAAAAAGCTAGAATTATGTGGGCAAATATTGTTAAAGCTGCACACCATGCTCAATAATGCATTACATTTCTATGGCTTGGGGAAGAATGAACATCTTTCGAAGCATCAGTTGGTAATGGCAAAGAATTGATTTCTAGTCAAATGCTCGGGCAACCAATTCTCCGCTTAAAGTATCTTTCCCTCGGCTTTACAATATTTCTCTTATTAAAATAGGATCGGTTGCATCGTTTTGGGATAATAGTACTCATTCTTGGTGTTTCAACTTTAGAAGATTGGTTTTAAAAGAGGAAGAAAGGGACTTTAACAGACTGCTCAATATTGTCTCTCGTATATCTCCATCAGCAAAAATCCTGATAGAAAGGTCTAGCCTTTGGAATCAAATGGAAAGTATACTGTAAAATCCTTAGTCAGGTCTCTTGAAAGTTTAGAGTCCATGGATTTGATTCTTTTTAAGCATCTTTGGAGGACCACGTGCCCGAAAAAAGTTTCAATCTTTTCATGGATACTTCTTCACGGGAGCATTAACACAGGCGATAATATTCAGAGAAAGATCCCCTCTTCCATGCTAACCCCATCGTCATGCCTTTTGTGCTTCCTTGCGACGGAATCTCCTTCCAACCTCCTATTTTTGTGCATTTACTCAAGATCTTGTTGGTCAAAGCTGTTGAAATTATTTAAAGTTGTGTGGATATTCTCTAATGATTGTGCATCGAATGCTTATAGTCTTATTATCGGGCCTAGGATGTCTAAAAAAGCTAGAATCCTTTGGTCCAATGCGCAAAACCCTTACTTTATGAAGTATGGTGGGAGAGCAATCAAAGAATA
>JBBMEG010080534.1:0-11372 GCA_037832605.1 Cyclanthera cordifolia | reverse complement strand
CCCCCCCCCCCCCCCCCCCCCCCCCCCCCCCCCCCCCCCCCCCCCCCCCCCCCCCCCCCCCCCCCCCCCCCCAACCTTGCAACCTTCTCGGTGTAACTCTAGGACGCTGCACCTAATAGGTGTGACATTTCTAAATGTTACTTAGACTTGGTCGACTCGTCCACAGGAGAGTCCTAACCTTCATGGCTGACCTTCTTGTGCTCGGCTCACTCGACCGATCTCCGTAGAGGTCGACTTTTGTCTTGGTCAACCCTTACTGGTCCTCACCCACGGCTTGCCCCTAAAGGGGGGTTCTGGCCCTTTCGACGTTACTTCTAGTCGTTATTAGAGAATCCAGTCATTACTTTTGACTCGGTCGACTCTTGGAGGAGAGTCTTAACCTCCATGACCTATCTAAAGAGATCTAGGCCTACTCGTTGTAACTTCCGACCATTGTCACCTTATAGTACAATGGTTATAGAGGTTACTTTGAACTTGATCAACTCTTGGGGGAGTTTTTATCTCCACGGTTGACCCTCGGAAGGTCAAACCTACTCTAGCCAAGCCCCGGGGATGAGCCAGATTGACCTTGGCCGACCCCTATAGGGATCATGGCCGCCATGGCCCACCCTCGTGGGGTTTCAGCGTACTTTGGCCGACCCCTTGGGGTTGTGGCCTCCCATGGCTGACCACCGGGGGGTCGTAATAGGCTTGGTCGACCCTCTGACGGTTGTGGCTTCCCTTGGCCGGGGTCTTGGCCTGCTTTAGCCGACCCCCGGGGGGTTGACATGGACTTGGCCAACCCTCGAAGGATCGACATGGGCTTGGCCGACTCCCTGGGGGTTGCGGCTTCCCTTGGCCGACCCTTGGGACTTCCCGACACTATTTGGCTGACCCCCGAGGACTTCTCGCATCCTTTGGTTGACCTCTGAGGGGTCTTGGTCTTGTCGGAGTATTTTGAGATATTTTAGCCTATAAGAATAGTCACCGTCCAAAATGTAGAAGCGAAGGGGAAGAACTCTATTGCAATCCCTCCAAAATATAGTTCAAACAATCAACACAGTCACCTTTAAGAAAGGAATCCTTTCCTCTACAGAAGAAGAGAAGGAGTTCGAACAAAAACTTATATTCTTGGCTAACTGATCACACATGCTATAACAATTTCGTTTATAATGAGTAAAGCCTAAGACCCCTAATTTCGAGGCAAAGGAATTAATATGAATAACAACATTACTAAATTCCAAATAGTCTATGTCTTCATTCAGATGATAATCACTCAATAGTTGGTCTCAACTATAATAGGAGACAACCAATTCCTTCTCCCGTCAATGATGCTCTTGAGTCCATTACTAACAAAACCTTCTAACACCTTGACATAGATATTCTCAAAACCACATGTCCGACCAGCCAACATCCGGTAACCCCTTCAATCCCTCACGATCCATCCAATTGAACCACCACCATTCCCAGCCGACATAGATGCATCATAGTTAAGCTTCCAAACACCCTTAGTGGGGGCCGACCATCTTTTCGCCATCGAAATCTTCTGAGACCTGTTCATCGATATACCTGAAAAAAAAACACCAAATAAGAATCAATGAAACTAAAAATCAAATTTCGAAGTCTGTATTTAAAAATTAATTCTCGGCTAAATGATTTTCTAAGACTACTATCTTCATATGATTTTGATTTCTAAAATTTAAAAAATTATCAATTTTGTAGATTTTAATGTGTCTTGTAATAATGTAACATAAAAGTAATTATTTGAGTATTGAGATTAAAAAAAGAAGAAAGACGGTAGAATATGATCATAAAAAGAACCTAAAATGATTATCTGAAAAGTTTGGACTAACATCCGAAATTCAAAGAATCATTTTAAAATTTTAGAATCAAGAATAAACAAAAATTAGATTAATTTTTATTTTGAAAACAAAAATTAATAGGATAAAATGCACAACATTACTTAAAAGTAACAACTATTGTGACACACAACTTCAACAATAAACCTACATAAATCAATCAAAACCACATCAAAATAAGAGAAAAATCTTAATATATGAAAATTATAGTAAAAAAAAGTTATCATATATAATTAGATTTTGTTTTGATTATTTTTTAAAGAAAATTATCGTATTTCTCTATAAATTTTAATAATATCTTCTCATTTAGTATTAAAATTATTAATATTATTGAACCAATTTCGATTACTATTGACTTCAAGTTATGAACCGATTTTAAGTTTTTTTCTGAAATTTTAACGACAAAAATTGGAATATTAAAAGTTTAGAGATCAAAGTGCGAAACAAAACTCAAAATTCATGAATTAAGATTGAACTACAAAAATAAAACAAAAGAAAAAAAATTAAAGATCAAAATAGTATTTTACTCTTTTTTTTATATACATATATATATATATATAATACATATATATATATATAATATAATATGAAGATGGCAGTAAACTTTTGTGAGAATGTTTTGTGTTGAAACATTAATGAGTGTGTACTTAGTTCTCTTTCTGATCAGCTGAGTGTCTCTTTTAATGCAACTTGAGATTATTTATTGAAATTGGCAACTTGTTAAAGTTGTCCCAAATGTGTTCTTATAGCCACAACTGTTGAAAACATAAGTAAATGTGACCCAATCCCCACACACACTATTTATTGTAAGTTTTTGTCAAATCCAAATCCCCACCCATTCTTTGTTGGTTAGTTGATTAAACTTCAATTTAACTAGAGCGTTAAGTATTCGATTCTGAAAATCAGTATTCGATTCTCATGTTATTTGAAAATATATAGTGTCTCAATCTATGTTTTGTGTTGTCATTCTATGAATTTATAAGCTAGCTTGCATACACTACTTCCATGTATGAATTTATTTGTTTAATGATTTAGCTTTTTAGGTAAGTTTTCAAAATGTAAGATTTACAGCACGAAGAAGTATTAAGCAAAGTAATGTCATCTCAAAGAGAACGAGAAACTCTTATTTTTGTAGTAATATTGAAAGAAAATCCAAAAATTTATTTCTTTCCAAATGACTCAAAACAGAGCACCTAAAAAAAATTTGATTTTGAATAATCCTGAGATAGATAGAGGAGTTAATGTCAATGTTGGACGCGGTGATCTCTGCCACTGAATCATTGATACTTGGGAAACAATAGGACAAAAACCTTGACCAAAACAAGCCAGTGAAGCTACAATGTTGCATGGTATGATCTAATCTAAGGTTTCAGAGTTATTTTTACATAGAACACACCAATTAAGATTCAAACAATGTTTAGACAACTGTCTTTGCATAGTCTAATGAGATTGATACCCTTGTTTGCTTACGACAGGAAGGAAAGGAAATGGAAGAAAAAAAATAAAAGGAGAGAAATAATAGTAAATTAGGAATGGATGAGATGGAAACTAGCAGGCCGAACAATTAGAATAGATCATTTTTTTTCCCTTTCTTATCTCATCTCACTACCTCAAACAAACCCAAAATCATTATCAAAGAAACCTAATTTATAGAGAGAGATAAATGAAGTGAAAGGTAATAGGAGAAAGAGGGGCCAAAAATAGGGTAGTTTTCTATTGATGATGACCACATAGATGGTGATTGAAGGAATCATATGGAGAAAGGCTTGGTCCCATATGTCTCTACTTGCAATAGAAGGTCATGTGTATAAGTACACAAAATTTAGAGAGAGAGAAAAAGAAAAAAAAAATGAAAGAGCCATTTTATTTAAAATAAAATAAGGGATTTTTTTTTTTTATAAAGAGGGAAACAAATCTCTCTCTCTCTCTCTGTATATGTGTGTGTATATATATATATATATATATTATATATATATATATATATTTATTATGAGGAAAAGATTTACACATTAGGGGTTGTGGGGTTGGAAAGAGGGGGCCATTTTAGGTGATAATGGAAGTTGCCTTCATCCTCTCTGGACATGCACCCAATTTAAATTCAAGTATATCTTCTTTTAGTGTCTTCACTTTACCTTCCATTTCTTCATCCTTCACTTTTTTAAGCTAATAAATCAAATTTCTAACCAAAAGGATTATTATTATTATTATTATTATTATTATTATTATTATTATTTTGAGAACAAATTAGGAGAAAGAGAGACCACAAACAATACATAGGGTGCACGACTGCTCTAAAATATATGAGAGTCGAATACCGATTTTTAGGATCGAGCTCGTGACATGGATGTTGAACTGGATTACCACCAAACAATAAACTCGTAACAAAAGGAACTGATTTGTCGCAAAATGAAAATTTTCAATTGACCTAATTTCATTTTCAGACATAGG
The DNA here is from genome assembly GCA_037832605.1 of Cyclanthera cordifolia. Lineage (NCBI taxonomy): Eukaryota > Viridiplantae > Streptophyta > Magnoliopsida > Cucurbitales > Cucurbitaceae > Cyclanthera > Cyclanthera cordifolia. The sequence continues at coordinate 7,086 of JBBMEG010080534.1, read as the reverse complement.
TCAGTACTCTTTATACTAATTAACATGCTGAACTAAAAAAAAGACCTTAATATACTAAGTACACACTCATTATAGTTTGAACACAAAAAACTCTCCAAAAGTTTACTACCATGTGGAGGTTATAGTTTGCGAGGGGTCAATATGGGGTAACCTCTCTCTCTCTCTCTCTCTCTCTCTCTCTCTCTCTCTCTCTCTCTCTCTCTCTCTCTCTCTCTTTATATATATATATATATATGTGTGTATATATATACACACACACACACTTATATATGAGCAAAATACTATTTTGATTCCTTAATTTTTACATTTGTTCCATTTTAGTCATTAAAGTTTCAAAAGTTCAATTTTAATTTATGAACTTTGATGTTTGTTCCATTTTGATCCCTAAACTTTGAACATTCCAATTTTCGTCACTAAAATTTCGGAAAAAATTTAAAATTGGTATCTAACTTGAAGTCAATAGTAACCGAAATTGGTTGAATAATATTAATATTTTTAATACAATCAAAATTAAATGTGAAGAAATATTTAAAATTTACGGACAAAGATGATAATTTTCTTTAAAAAAATCAACAAAAAAAAAAAGTTCTAATGACTAGTTTTTTTTTTAAGTACAAAAGGGCACGATTTCAAAATTTAGAGACTAAAATTGGACTTTTGACAGTTCAAGGACTAAAATTAAGTTTTTCATTGTTCGAAATTAAAATGGAACAAAAATAAAAGTTTAGTAATCATTTTTTTTTAAGTGTAAGTTGGGACAGGAGACAAAAAACTCTATATAAAGGGCATTATGGAGATTCAAACCACTAATCGGGTAGATGCTAATACATCACTAGCTAGTGTCAGCTAAGTTATGCTCGCTTTGGCTATAAACTTGGTCTTTTCATCAAAACGTCAGTGCATCACTTAGACAACTTTTGAAACCTATAATGATTTATGTATTATTAATGTGTGTTTTTAGGATCGATTTGGTTTAAAGATATCAAATAATTTGAATCTTCAAGAGTGGTTGTCAAATCTCTCGTTGGTTTTTCCACTTAAAATTTTAGATGGTCACAAATAGCTTTAGATTGACAGGAAAAAATTCTATCATTAATATTTTTATTATGAGAAAAAAAAAAGTGAACGATGAACACACAAATTTACATAATACCCATTAGTGAGTGTAAAATGTAAATGCTATATATATATATATATATATATATATATATATATTCAAGAATAATAAGAGAAATAGTTTAATACAAAATGCATCAATAATATTAAAGGGTTTTACATAGAAAAAATAACGTTAAGTCAATTTGCGACTCTAACATTCATGTTCACCTATGTGTGGTGAAATCGATTTCAAATTTTTTATTTTAAAATAAAATAAAATGTAGCACAAATTCTACGTGTAAATTTAATTATGTCGAAAACTTTGGGTATAAATGTGATATTTTACTCCATTCATTTCTTTCTACCTTTCAAATCAAACCCCTTTTGCTAATTAAAATACTTCAACTTAGCATTAGATTAACTCTTTTTTTTTTTTCTTTCAATCTTGTTTATGTTTGTTACTTCACATTTCACTAATTAATTAAGTTTTCTTTAATGGGTTCAATATATAGTATGTCTTTACACAAACAAATAATAGGAAAAACATGGGATAAAAATAGAATTATATAATTGTTATATTTTAAATTAGGGATTAAATAAATAAAAAAACAAGTGGATAATGAAATGGAAGAAGAGATGGTTAATAAGTGAAATGGAAACTTAAACCAAAGAAACAATATTTTGAATAAGACCCAACTAACAAAAGATTTTGTTGCGTTTATGCCCAATGGCGTGGGTGGTTCAATTGTTCTAATTTTCATTGGATGGCCCCCTTTTTTTTTTTTTTTTTTTTTTTTTTTTTTTTAATACTTTCTGAAAAAAGTGGCTGCCTAGCTATCTTGGGATTGAGGTTATTATTTACATAAGAAATACATACATATTTAAATGATAAAATTGAATATATTTGTGGCATACTTGCATATAAGAGATATATTTTTCTATCACCAAAGTGGAGAGAAATTCTTGAGTTGTTTCTTTTGTATACCTAAAAAAAAAAGAAATTTTCATTTATATGGAATCTATATTCATCCATTATAAACATATTTTTCATAATTTATACCTTAAAAATAATTGTGAGTGAGATAAAAATTAGAAACTAAAATAGAAACAAGACACGAGTATATCATGACATGCAAGATTTTTTTTTTTAAAAACATGGGCATTCTTGTTGAAAGAAAACCTTCCTTGATTATTGCAAGAATAAACAGAAAATAACTGAGAAATTAAAAGGAAAAGCAACAAAATAGAACACAAGAATTTATGTGGAAAAACTTCAAAATCAGAATTATCTCTCCCGACCCCAGTTACATAAACACTCTCTTCAAAACTTATATTACTCGCAAGAGCTTATATTACTCACACTCCTTGCCCAACTCTCCCAGGAATATACAAAAGCTATTTAACTAGTAAAATGCTTCTGACTTGGATGCTTTCAAACCAAAGTCACATGCTCTTTTATAGTGCTTGGAGTACACCAACTTTCTTGCTTCTTTCTGATGTGGGATAATTCTTTTCTAATATTTTGCCAAAAACCTAACAATAATTCTATGATGAGCAATCGTTCATGATGAAAGTCTACCATGATGAGTTATTCTATCATTAGAGGAGCATTTTAAAAGGTTTGCTGCCATCAAAGATCCATATTTTAGGGAGCCCATGATAGAAGATCTACGATGATGTGCACCTGTCATAAAAACACGAGATCGACATTAAAAGCTTTCGATGGTGAGCGTGTGTCATTAAGAGGTTTGCATGTCATCGTATGCTTAAAAAATGAGGTTGTTTGTTAATTTAATGTTTTATGGAATTATTATGAGTTTTTGAAATCACTGTTCAAACAATCTGACTCAAACTAGATATTACTACAATTTTTTCTTTAAAACCATTCAAAATAACACATGATTTCTTATCACTCAAAATTATCCCTTCTACAATTATTCATCCAAACACCAATATATTTTATGTACTCTTTTGTATTTCTACATTCTTCTGCATTTTTTTGTTATTTATGAAGTTTTCATAGTTTGTGTTTAAGGAGGACCTGACTCTTTAAAGAGTCCTAACATGAAACTCTTACTAGCAAGCATGATTTAAAGACAATTGTACTGAAATAAAAGCGATTTTTTCAAATAATTCAAATAACATTAATTATTCAACAAAAATAAAACCTAAAATAATTAAGTCTCTCGCTAGAGTTTGCAAATACTTGCAAACAATTGAAAAATGACTATAAATGTTCATGCTAAAACCTTAACAACATGCAAAAATAAATCACTCCAATAACGTGAGCAAGAGACTAATGCAGGGAAACTGCTCTTTTTCCGCTAGTCATCCTAATACAATTCATGCTTACTAGGTGGAAACAACTACAATAAAGATGGTATATATAAATATACTCAGTAAGAATCCTCAACTACAGTACAATATTCACAGTTTAGTTACACATATAAGTAAATACATGAAGACTAAAACTAACATAACACATCCAACTAAGTGGATCATGAGTTACGTACGTTACATGACTTGAAAACACGCACATGTTTTTGTTGTGAGGTCCCTCTATGAACTCACCTAAATATTGGCTCATGAAGTACGTTACATGGCCACTAATGAACACATTGACACTAATAAAAAGCTCTAGGATCACCATGACCACTGATTTTAGAAAACATCAAGGAATAGTGAATAATATCATTGGTTCAAGAGAGCAATCCGCTCAACACTTACTCTTCGTAGGTGTACGCATGCACCACATGCTATTGCAAACAAGTTAGTGTATTACACAGACTTTCCAGGTCCACATGCCTACATAGACTTGAGAAAGATGCACTCTGAACATAGCCAGTGTCGACCCTCACCAGCAACTATGACAACACATTCACACCTATTTCCTAGAGCTAAGAGCTCTCTCATAGTAGGCTTATATTATAATTAGATTCGCACCTTCTACAAGCTTCAAACTAGACATCACCAAAATGACATCATACATCACATCATGAACCGTTGAAAGAGGCACCAAAATTACAAATATCATAGACTATCTTTTAGACTTGATCAATCATATAAACTAAATTTTATTTTTCAAACTATAGAAACTAAATTTTAATTTTGTTCAAAGTATAAGAACTAGACTCTAGTTTTAAAATAGTAAGAACTAAACTCTAACTTTTCGTTATACTATACAAATCAAAATTTTAATTTACCACACACATACATACATACACGCACATACATACATATACACACATACACATACATACATATACATGCATACATACATACATATACATACATACATATACATATGTATATGTGTGTGTGAAGCCTTTTGGTATCTTATCTTATAGGGCATAATAATGGATAAGGGCTAGAGATGAAAAATAGAGAGAGAAAGAGGATAGGGTAAGGAGGGCTGCACTGGAAAATAAAATCAAATTCTATGTATGAAAATCTTAGTTCTTGAGAGATAGAAAGAGAGATTATAAAAGTCTGCAGCTGCATCCACTTTGCTACAATTATTTGTAATCATAATACACAATTGTAACTTTTGGATAATAAGTTTTGAATGTAATTTTTTATTGTATTTTATAATCACACATTACTCAATTTTAATAGTTGTAATTTTGATCTAATTATATTTGTTAAAAAATTAAATTAATATCAAAACTAAAATTATTGCATCACTAATGTATTAGACACGTGACACTATTATTTAAATTAGCCATTTTAGTACTCAAAAATTAAAATTAAAAGTTAGTATATTATATATATTATAGTCAAAAGAGTTGTAGCTCAACGTCGTATACTAAAAAATCAATAGATCTCGAGTTTGAATCTTCACTCTCAATTATTATAATTTAAAAAAAGATATTATAAAAAATTATTTTGGAAACATAAATATTAAATATATATTCTGTTTTTATACTTCCAATGATTTTCTTTGGTTTTTTTATTCTTATTTTCATATGGGTATATAATAGAGATAGGATAGGACATGGCCTATGCCATTTTTAGTTGTGATTCCCAATCTTTCATGAATAATATATAAATTAAAAATTATGTATGCAGCAGAAAAATAGGCAAGTCATTTAAAATGACAACCATATCCACATTACAACTCTTAACAACTCTTAACTAATAATTTTCGGCTAGTACAACGTTAATTTTATTGTTTAGAGGTAATTAAGTTTAATATCACACCCAAAAAAAGTATGTGTTCAGCTAATTAACTTCCATCAATTTAGTTGAAATATTTTAATTAGGTGCATAATTGAAAATTTTAAAAAAATTACATCAAAACTAATTAAGACTACACATCCGTCTACATAAAAACTAAATAAATATATCACTATGTGTGTTTTTAAACTAATTTTTTTTATTATTTTTTGTTGATGCCATAAAATTGGAAGATTTGATTTTAAAGGGAACGAGAAAGCTGCATAAAAGAACAAATTTATGAACTTTGGTGTGGTATGAGTCACAAGCTTCCAATGCATAAGGCAGTAAAGTGTTTAAGAGAGTATTTGAGAGAGTGCTTTAGAATTTATAGCAGCTTACAAGGGTTGTTAGCATAATTCAACTTGAATTCGAATGGAGAATGACATGGCATCTTATAGGAGTCGGGCTTGTAACCGCTATGGCTCACTTAATGGTGGCTTAATGGTCAAGTGTTTCAAACGTCCGCCATTAAGCTAGGAATGAATACCAGCGTAACTCCTGACCGTTACTCCTTAGAAGCATAACGATCTTGAATTAGAGGTAACTTGGACTTGGTCAACCTTTGTAGGTTCTGACCTTCATGGCTGACCCCTTGAGGGTGTAGTCTTCTCGGTGTAACTCCAAGACGTTACACCTAACATGTGCAAGGTTTCTAAACGTTACTTAGACTTGATCGACTCGTCCATAGTAGAGTTCTAACCTCCACGGCTGACCCTCTTAGGGTTGGCCCACATGAGCAATCTCCTTAAAGGTTGGTTTTGGTCTCGGTAAACCCTTGCAGGTCCTTACCTCTACAGCCTGTCCATAAAGGGGGTTCTGGCCCTCCCGGCGTAACTTCTGGTCGTTATCAGCGGATCCAGTTGTCACTTAGACACGGTCGACTCCTGGGGTAGGGTTCTAACCTCCACAGCTGATTCTCAAGGGATTAAGGCTTTCTCGTTGTAACACTTAGTCACTGCTACATTACGACATAATGGTTCTAGGGATTACTTAGACTTGGTCGACTCGTCCACGAGAGAGTCCTAACATCCATGGCTTACACTGTGGGTTTTCGCCTACTCAAACGATCTCCTTACATGTCATATTTGGTCTCGGTCAACCCTTACAAGTCTTTACCTTCACGGCCCACCTCTAAAAAGGGGTTCTAGCCCTCTTGACATATATAACTCCTAGTCGTTATTGGCAGATCCATACGTCATGTGAACTTGGTCGACTCCTAGTAGCATTCAGACCAAATGACTCTATGAAATTACGTCGATACTTCTACATATTACGGGTAACGTAGGAGACATCTCTATTTTTCCCCTCGGGAATCCTTAGAATTACCATTGCTTAGCTTTCAATTTGCCTCTAACCATCAAATGAAATGTGAATAACCCGTCCTCCTCTCTTTGAAACAAGGGACGCTTCTGATTCTTTCGGTGCTTGAAACAATTTAGTCTTCTCCATATTACTATATCTCTAGAGTCAATAATTTTATATGAGGAACTATTGAACTCAATCACTTGCTGTTGTTACTCTTCAGTTTTCTGTTGAGCAATCATTGTTGTACATTGTACAACCATATCCTTCTTTAGTGTTGTAGCCTTGCATTTGTCAGAACCATCTTTATATAGTGACATACTATTGACTTCGAAATTTTCGTCTAACTCGAGACTTGATTCGACTGACGATATCAGTTGGGATATGGTGATTCTATTGTGATATCAATCATGATTGTCTTGTAATTTGAGTGTATATATATATATATATATATATATATATATATAT